>PVIJ01002363.1:74946-163224 GCA_004024925.1 Scalopus aquaticus
GGGGGCTCAGGAGCAGTGAGGAGAGCCTCTGGCTGGCACTGGCAGTTCACCGGGTGACACCTATTAAGAGCTTCTTGCAGCATGTTGCCACCCCGGGAAGGGACAAAGCCAGGCACCAGCACAGCCCTGTCCATAGAGAGTCTCAGCCAGGCCTTCCCGCCACTCAGCCTTTTCCTGAGTATAATTCCTACAGGGAACAAAATAATAAGTACAACAACAATATTTACTGAGCTTGCTGTGTGGGCCACACGCTAAGTAGCCATTGTCTCAGTTAACCTCTCAACCCTGCCCCCTCTCCATGAGGAAAACACTATTCCTACCCGCATTTACCCATGTTGAGACAGGCACAGAGAGATAAGTAGCTTGCCCAAGGTCACACAGCTAGTAAATGGCAAAGCCAGGATTCAAAACACAGGCCTGCACAAGCTCAAAGTCTGTGCAGGTGAGTGAGGCTAAACGCCCGGCCACCTCAGCCCGCTTAACAGATGTTGTAGATGAGAGGCTGCAGGCCGCTGGCCTGGAGGCAGAGGCGGGCTCTGAAGATCAGTTCTTTCTACCAACTCAGGCTTCTCTGTTTTGTCTTGCCTCCGCTGAGAAAACCAGCCAGCTCTTGGTGGGGTACGTGGACTGTTCTGGGGCTGTTTACCTCTCTGCAGCAAGGAGTCTCCACTGTAGTGCCACCTCACTCAGAGAGGAACAGAAGAAACATGGGGTACTCATCCCAAGTGTCACCAGGGAGCCTGTGTGACGAACAGGCTCGTCCCAGCTCAGGCCCAAATTCCTGAAGACCCACATTTTCTCTGCCCACCTGTGCCTATGCAGGTGCTTTCCTTTACCAATTCTGTCTCTCTGCAGGGCAGCGGCTTGCCTGTCTGCCCGTGACCTGCACCATGGAGGCCTCTCTTAGCAAACCTGCCCCCCTCAAAGGGGCAGTTCTTCCTGTCCACTTGTGTCTGTACAAGTGTCCTTTACTTCCTTGTCCTAATAAACCTGTTCTTTGAGTATTAAAAAAAAAAATCCTAATGATGAAAAGATTAAATGAACAATGGGGAAGTACATCAGCATAAACAGTCCTAAATAATAACCAACAGCAAGCATTGTCTGTTTGGCTTGGACAACTTTATGGTATTTGTCTCTAGGTGACATTAACAACCAATATTTACCAGGCACTCACTCTGTGCCAGGCACTGAACTAAGGCTTCATGGGCCCAGTCCATTTTGTTTTCCCAACAATTCTATGGATGAGGTGTCCTTCTTGCCCCTAATCTGCAGGTACAGAAAGCTTATATGCTTGCTCAGTTCACTCAGCTCGCAGTTAAGACCCTGAGGGCCTGTTTGATCCGGAGACTGTGCTCTTCTTCCTCCCCACTCAAAAGTGTGGCCTGCGTAGGGGGGTGATGAGAGGATTCACCAGACACAAAGTGGGAGCAGCACAGGCGGATCTACTAAAATATACTGCTGAGGGGAGCAGTGGACAAGGCAGGAGAGGTCTGCTGCACCATGTGGGAAGCTCCTTGGCTGGTACAGTGGCTGCTGACAGCTTCATAGTGCTGAGACTTAACCCCTTGCACCACCAGGGAGGCCCAAAACTGGGACTTTATTAGAGATGCAGGGTGGTCCCAGGACCTACTCTGAAGCTACTGAATCAGAATCTGCATTTTCGCAAATCTGTGGGTGACTCATATGCACAACCAACTTGGAGAATCACTGCTCTAAACCATGAGTCCAGATGATTTACCATTCTGGTTTTATCTTGCTGAAGGTAATATTAGAATGTTTGCCTTCTCTGTGCATACACACAGCTGGCAATTAAAGCAGGCAAGATGGTTTGGGATTATAATAATCCATCAGTAACACATGCAAAATGTATTTTTAAAGAAGGGCTAGGAGGATTCATGTATAATTGTCATCAGTGGTTACTGCTGAGCAGTGGTAACGGATAGGGGGAGGGAGTGGTCAAAGGGAGCTATTTGTGTTATTTGAAAATTCTAATAAAAATGAGTAGAGGCCATATGATTAAAAAGGAAAGCATGTTTTAAAACACATGTACAGATCACTGGAAACTGATTATATGAGCTCATCAGTCCAAGGCAATTTATAGTTCCCCCAGCTCCAGACCCAGCAAGGTTAAGGTAAAGGAGAAAACCAGCAATTGGCGGAACAAAAGGGGTGCTGTTCTTCGAGCCAGAAGACCCAGATTACAGTCCAGGCTCTGCTCTTAATTTGATGGCACCTTAAAATTCTCACTAAGCACTTAGGTGTGTTTCGGCCTGTTTCCTGTCTCCGATTTCCTTAAAAGGGGGTAACCGCACAAACCCTCCTAGCCCAATGGCACTGCTGCAGGGATCAATGGTGAAATGTGTAAAGGCCTCTGTGAACTGTAAGGTGCTGTAGAACTCAAGGGCAGTGTTTTCTTGAAAAGAAAAGCGATGAAAAAAAGCAGTGAAACATTCACCCTCACTCATTCCATTCCCTAAACACAGATATTCCATGACTTTATAAGGAAGATACACAGAGTAACCTGGATTTAGATTCCGTGGGAGCCTCAGGCTGATTTTCAAATCCTTATTCGAACTTACAAGTTAGGTTTGGACGTGGTTCAAACCATGAACAGAAAGGGCTATTTCTCAGCATCTGGCCCATTGGCTTTGCACTTCTCGCCTGGTTTCTCTGCAGGCTCGAAACTCCTAGGGAGGTTGTTTCAGGGTTCTGCATGTTTCCTGTTTGGGCGCAGGGACTGTATTCTGCTTTGCTTTCTATGACTCCCCAGGGTGACCATGCCCATCTGCCTCACAGCTGCTGTCAGAGCAAAGGACTTGAGGTCTACTGTCTGATCTACTTCTGACCAATACCTCCGCTTCCCAGCTTTTACCTGAAAACCCATATTTGCAGAACTGGAAAGAGCAGCGAGAGCTAACCTCTTGCTCATCTGGGGAATGTGGAGTTTGGGTACAGAGGGATTAAGTGACTTGCTCAAACCCACACAGCTAGCTTAAAATATATAGAACTGCACAGGGTTCTCTGGTCCCTAAGTCCGGGCTTTCTCTGTGACCTTTGGAAATACCACCTTTCCTTAGGATTTCTCTATCACTTGTCGCTTGCCTGTCATTGACCTTGCCTCTCTGCCCTTTCATTCTAGAAGACACACAAATCTGAAGACTAAAAGCCACTCTGCTTTTCCTCAAACCATCCTAAAACCACAGTCTGAAAGTATCGTTGAAACTGAGCCAGAAAATAATCCCCTGTCAGATTTTCCAAGGAGAACCAGGCCTGTCTAAGCCATTATGAGCTTCAGTTACAGTAAAGTAATGGCAAAAGAGGCCTCCGGGCAGATAATTCCTGCCCCATCACCTGCGCCTGCGTGGACTTGGACTTGAGCTCATGGATTCACCTCTGAGCTCGGGTTTTCTCATTTGTAAAACAGTAAGAGGACTACCATCTTTCAGATTTGGAATAAAGATTCTAGAGAAGGGTAAACCTCTTCAGGCACACTGAGAGCATAATAAACAGCAACTGTCACCATCAGGATGAGGCCGACAGTACCACCCAGGCCAAAGACAGGGACCGAATCCATTCCCCACTCCAGCTGCACATTCTAATCACCTAGGAAGATTTTCTCTTGTTCTAATACCTGTGCCCAGACCTTATCCTCAGTAATTCTGATTCATCAGTTTGAGATGGGGCCTAGGGAATCTGTACAATTTTTAATAGGTAATTCCAATTGTACCTGTGGTTGAGAGGCATGATCTAAATCAGTGCTTCTCAATCGTCCACATGTACACAAATATCTTTGAGAGATCTTGTTAAAATGCAAGTTCTGACTCAGCAGGTTTGGTGCACGGCCTGAGAGTTTGTATTTTCAACACACTCTCAAGTGATGCTGACACTACTGGTCCATGGCTTCCTGAGAAATAGCACCCAAAACTCAAGGTCTTGGGCAGTTATCTAGAAAGCCTCTAGGACTCTTCTCTGAACAACCTCAAAGGCCAGTCCTATCCAGCCAGGCTAGAACTCACTGCCTCATGGAAGCAGAGCCAACTATATGATTCACGCACGGGCACAAAGACCCTGAACCAACGCCTGTCCCCAGATGACTCTCTTTGGCTTCCTGTTGGCTTTTTGGGTTCTAGCAAGGGCCTGCAGACAAATGTGGCCACAAAGAAAAAACTAGCAAATAGTGGTAAAGCCACACCCTGCATTCTCAAGACGGTCCAAGGAAAAAACCAGAAGGAAAGGGCCCGAGCTGCTTTCACTCAAGTGAGCAGGGGGTGTATGAAAACATGCCCCCACTTGGCAAAATGTGCCAGGCAAAAGGAGTAAAAACAATAGCAACTCTGGTCTGGTGAGCCAGACTCTCTGATCAGCCAAGCAGGAATGCGTCCTGTCTGGAGCTGGCAAAGGAAGCACACAGTTGAAGGGACTCCAGGGACACATGAGCTGGGAGGGGGATGGGCAGGCAAGTCCCTTTTGACTTTGAGGTTAGTGCATTTTGTGACCCTGAACAGCATCAACACAGCAACACTGACTGGGCACCTACTGTGTGCCTGGGAACTTTACAGAAATACTCTCATTTGATCCTCACATAGCGACTTTGCAGGTCGGGCATGGTTGTCTCCATGTGTAGGGATGAACTGGGTTCTGTGGATAAGTAACGATGCAGCATAAAAAGGCCAGAGCCAGGATTAGAAGCAAAGCCTGTCCAATCCTTTCCCCTTCCTTACGTGCCTGCTCAAAGCTCCTAATCTCTTGATGCCTCAATTTACCCTTTCTTTTTTTAAAGATTTATTTATGCATACAAGAGCTGGGATGTAGGCCAGAGGTGGGGAGGGGGGGGTGAGAGAACTCACCAGAGACAGTGGGGAGCAGAACAGGAAGATCGACTGAAACACATTTTTGAGGGGAGCAACGGGTGAGATGAGAGGTCTACTGCGCCATGTGGGAAGCTCCCTGGCCAGGAATTGAACTCGTGCTGCAGTGGCTGCAGATAGCTTCACAGTGCTGAGACTTAACCCATTGCGCCACCAGGGAGGCTCTCAATTTACCCTTTCACTGGGGTGGGGAAAAAAGGAAAAAGGGTATAAATCAGTAGGACTGAAAGTGGCTTAGGATCTCCAAAAACAAAAGATAATATTTATTGTTATAATTATTGTTAATCATTATCTTCATCTAAAGTATAATTAAGAGGTGCAGGGTGAATAGGTTAATGTGGATCCTGATATTTAGGGTAGCTAAGCAAGGCTCCAGCCCTAGACCCAGGCCACTGTAGTTCCTTGCCCCTCTGGGGAAGGGTGAATAGTACCTTAAGACACCAGGGTGGATACCCAGGAGCTTTTGGGGAAGGCCCTGGCTGTGGGACAGACCAAGAGTCAAAAAAGCCAAAAGCTCAGGGAAGAAGATTGAGCAGGGCACCTCCATAGGCCAAAGGCCAAAGATGAGACTCCACCCATGCCCCAACCTGGAGGTCTCATCTAACCGGTGTCCCATCCCCTCACCCCTGCAAAAGTCAGAGACGCTTCCTGAAACAGCCAAAAGCCACTCAAATGGGTGCCCTACTTCAAGGATACTGGCACTGAGGGCTGACGAGGCCATGTCCTGTCAAGGCCCCAGACCTACCCCATAGCCAGGTCCCTCCTTCCCCAAACAAATGGCTCCTAGATCTCACGTGCCAAAAAGTTCTGAGGCTTAAAATAAAGATTTTGTGAGGGACGTGGTGAACAACAACGAATATACAAGTAAGCAATGGTGTGGCCAATGGACAAAATACTATATACAGCTGTCTGAAATAGTGTTTTAAATGGGGCCTCCCTGGTGGTGCAACGGGTTAAATGCAGCACTATGAAGCTTTCCAGAGCCACTGCAGCACGAGTTCAATACCCGGCCAGGGAGATTCCCACATGGCGCAGCAGACCTCTCCTGCCTCGCCCACTGCTCCCCTCAGCAGTGTACTTCAGTAGATCTGCCTGCTCTGCTCCCCACTCTGTATCTGGTGAATCCTCTCACCAACCCACACCTCTGGACTACACCCCAACTTGTATGCATAAATAAATAAATCTTTAAATCATAATAATAATATAGTGTTTTAAAACCACACATTTCATTAAGTGTTCTTATGCAGTGTTACATGAAAAAGCTAGATGCAAAAGTATGTAATTAGTGGGATCACTACTTTCAAAAATTATGCACATAAAAAAATAAGCAAAGGAGAATAGAATCAAATGCTATCAATGGCAGCGTTTACATTCTCAGAATGATTTTTGTTGTGTCAGAAATTAAGTACTTTCCAGTTTTTCTTTAACAAGAGGAACACACTGTGACTAAATCCGTGTGTGGAGGATCAGGAGGAAGACCCCGCCCAGACAGCCCACCTTGATGAGATGGAGCAGGCATGGCCGCAACCGGAGGCTCTCACGGCGACTGTGGCCACACCTGGACAAGCCAGTCAGTGGGTACCCTCCCCAAGGGGCTGAGAGTCCCCAGAGAACATGGGGTAGAGCCCATTAGCCCTTAAAGTGTTCTAAAGGTTTCTGGTGAAAGACATGGAAGCGGAAAACACAGCTCAGTCCGTTGGCTGCCCCAGGCAGAGACAGGAGAGCTCTGTCCCTTTCCAGTCCAGTGTCCCTCGGTGACTGGAGATCCCTGCCCGTGCCCCCCACCCCAGCCCCAGCACAAGGCTATGAAAGAAGCAAGCTTCACCATATGGAACTCAGGAGCCTCTTGGGAGTGCCTGAGTGAGGGAGAATGGCAGGTCCCTAAGCCATGTGCAAATGTGAAGAAAGGGAGTTTAAGGGGACAGAGCTGCACCAGCTGTCTCCAAAAGCACACTAATTACAGGGGCTGTGCCGCCTGAACAGGGCCTGGTACTGCAAGCAAAGATCCCCTTAGGGGCCTAGCAGTCACCCAGCCTCGAGGCTGGCCCAGAGGCAGCCAGCAGGCATCCACCTGAAGAGGGCAACAGGCCTGCAGTTTCCCCCACTCGGGTGGGGAGAGGGGCCAGGTGGAGGAGGTGAGAGAGGACCAGGTCCAGAAAGCAGCTTCCACTGGTCTTGCTTCTTTGGAGACTGGATTATGAGGTCAGGAGCCTGTACTGGGTGCCAGGGCTGGAGGATGGAGAGGACTAGAGAATTTCCTTCTCTGGAGGCTTGAAAGACCGAAGCCTCCAGAATAGTTCCACACTGGAATGGAAAAGGAGTGACTCCTCATCCCTTGAAGCTGGAGAAGGGACAGTCAAGTGGAGAAATTAGAAATAGAAGTTCTCAGGGGGACTTCACTCAAGGCTCAGGTGTTCAAGTTCACCTCACTTCTGGTACTTCTCCCGATGTCCTCCTGCTGCCATAATTGCTGCTGGGACACTGGGGAGGACTGAAAGAGGCCCATATAGGAAGCCAAGGAGGCAGGAAGGGCCTGAGAATCACACCTGTGTCTTGTCTTATACTGTGGCTTCCTAGTGGGGGGCAGCAGGTCAGTCCCTTCTCTCCTCTGAACAGGTGTTAAACGGTACTCTCCAAGCTACCGCCTAAAAATGTTTACAGACCCATGGGAAATGTATGGGATGGTATTTCGAAATGGATGGAAGGTGTGGTTATGATTAAGGTGGGTCATTATAAAGTGGGCCATTCTGTTTCCCTTTCATGACAACATGCAAATTAGAAGCAAAGGCAGGTACGCATAGTATTTATTTTTTCAAATCACTCACCCAGACACTTTGAAACAGGGTTGGATGGGGCTGCCTTGGGAACATAGGAAACAGAGCTCAGGGGCTCCAGGCCACATCGGGGCTCCAGAATCAGAGAGTGAAGGAACAGCTCAGGATGGGAGAGAAAGAAGTAAACAAAACCAAAGAAACCAGGGAAGAAGTTAGAAGGTTAGAACCCAGATTCCACCCTCCTGGGAATGAGCCCAGCGTCCTGGGAAAGAGGCCGAGATGAAAGGGAGGCGCAGCTGGGGGAGAACAGGCCGTGAGAACAGAATAGCGATTGTTCTCCAGGCCAGGCGGCACTGCACCCGGACCAGCCAGCGGCACTGCTGCTTTGTGCGTTAATGTAATTAAGGGCCCGGGGGGCCAATGTTTGGAATCCTTTAACTCCTTACCATTCTCACAGAGCAGCTGGGGGTGTGGGGGGGCTGTAACCAGGGAGCTGTCACTGCGGCAGCCATGCGTTTCTGGGCAGCCCTGCTAAAAGGGGCAGGCAGAGGGCAGGAGGGCCTGGGCAGCAGGAGGGGGAGCCCTAGTCTGGGCCTGAAAGTTGCTTCCTCCTAGGCATGGTCCCCAGGCACTCCCTGAAGCCCTGCCACTGCCCTGACCCCAGTTAACACTCCCACTAATTGCTGGGGCAGCAGAGAGCCTGAAAGCCTGAGGAGCAAAAGAGCTAGAGTTAATTAAGGAGAGGGGAAAAAAAGAAGTCTGCTTCATTCTTTACTTCCCTCCTCCCTGCGCCCTCTGGGTTTGGCATCCAGTTTCAGGGAAGCTCCCGAGGCAGGGATCTCCACGCCTGGAGCCAAGACCAACAACAGCACATGGAAATTACTGAAGAGGAGCAGCTGAGACTAGCTAGAGGGCTTCTAGGAGCCTTCTTCAAAGCTCTCAAAATTTCCCAGCAGTATGTCAAGGGGTCCACTCCCCACCAGTTCAAAGGAAAGCTTCACGTTCTCAGTCCAAATATTTGTCGCACTCAAACGAGGGCAGTGCAAGTTCCTGCTGCCAACTTAATCCAGAGAGCAAAGGGGTATTCTAGAAGCTAAGCAATAGTAATATACCATATGCATTTGACAGTATTACCTCATCTAATCTCACCCCTACCCTATAAGGTAGGCACTATTCTTATCTTACTTTATAGGTGGGGAAACTGAGGCTTAGAAGATACTTAACTTACTAGAGGTCATCAAGCCAATGAGTAGCAGAGAAATGATTTAACCCCCACCATGCTGAGGTTCACAAAGAGAGTCCTGTACGCTAGAAATAAGCCATGTGGAGCTTACAACCTGGTACAGAGATTCTTAGCCAAGGTTTCAGAGGTCCACAGACATCCCCTGCCCCCAAAACCAAATGTATAATTTTATGTGTGCATGCACTTTGCAGGGGGCTGGAGGTTGTCAAAGTTCTCTTTAGATTGCCAAAGGGGTCTGGGACCTGAAGAGGTTAAGAACCCAGGGCCAATGAGGTAACACCCCAATGCCTTGCCAAGTTGATTCTAGAACTCAGATCTTCTGACCTGAGTTTTATCCTTTTTCATTTGACCTCCTTGCTCTGAAGAAATAGCCAAGAAGGCATTCTGAATTTCTCCAGAAAAGGAGGCTATACTGGCAGTGTAGAGTCGGGTAATTCAGCACTGAAAACCCACCCAGCCTGCTTGAGAGAGAACACCCAGGAGGTACACAGTGAGGGGAGGAGCGGGGGAGGGAGAAGGGTTAACAGCCAGGCTGTGGAATGAAAGGGATTTCCTATACAGTGTTTATTACTTCTTTCCATCACTTAAAAACAAGTTCCAACATAGTCCCAATGCTGATCCTGGATTTTACTTAGATCCACATAGAAGAAAATTCATCACCAGCAGCCCTATGCAATCAGAAGTAGCAGGGAAAAAAGTTTCTGTTCCAAATTAATGCACTCCAATTTAAAGACCACTGTCTAAAAACAAGAATATCCCTTTTAAAAAAAAAAAAGATTTATTTATACATACAAGCTGGGGTACAGGCCAGAGGTGTGGAGTGGCGAGAGGCTTCACCAGAGACAGAGTGGGGAGCAGAACAGGCAGATCAGAAATACACTGCTGAGGGGAGCAGCAGGTGAGGCAGGAGAGGTCTGCCATGCCATGTGGGATTCTCCCTGGCTGGGCGTCGAACTCGCATCACCTCTGCCAACAGCTCCACAGCTCAGCGCTTAACCGCTGCGCCACCAGGGAGGCCCTAAAAACAAGAATATCCCTTAACTGAGGACACTGTTCTCATTATCAGATGCTCCAAGAGAGGAAACAGTAACAACCGCACTGCTGCCCACCTTCGACAGCCAATCCCAAGTGCACATTCCGCATGCCCGCTCCACGCTTCACTCACACTTATCTCGTTTAACCCTAGAAGGCATTATGATCGCGGGCTTTCAGATGACAAAATTAAGGCTCAGAGAGGTTAAACTGCTCCCCAAGAACACACGAGTGACAGAACCAGGGTTCAAATTCAGGTCTCTGTGAGTCTAAAGATGACGCTCAAGACCAGGGCCATGGAAGCGAGTCCACAGACCATCCATAAACAGTTATGGGTCCTTAACAAGAGAAGTACAGGAAAACAAAGTAAGTCAGGATCACGAGATCTTTCTAGCAATTTGATATTGCCACGGCTTCCAAGCATGTGAGAGTGGACTTGCCTTTTCGAACAGGGGCTACATAGACAACTCAGACACTGTTTGACTTGTATGGAATAACTGTGTTCATCAAGACCACTCGTGAAACTCTGTCCCCAAATGAATGAAAAAACCAACCTGTCCTTCAACTCACATAATTTGAGAAGCATTGTTCTGGAGGTTTCTGCAAAGACCAGGACACATAGGACACTTGAAGCCTTTTGACCCCCCTCAGTGTCTGCCAGCACAGTGCTTCCCAGAACAGGCTCAGAACCCCCAGGGAACCCGGCAGTCCAAGTTAGGGCTGAGACATGCCATCTCTAACCAGGTGATGGGATGCGCAGGTCTGGGCACCAGTCTACCAGCCAGGAGCAAAGCTCTCAAGGGCACCAAGGAAAACGAGCAGATGAGGCTGGAGCTGGAAACCCCGCCTAACAGTCACCAGAGCCCAGCAAGGGGCCAGGACGGGCTCCCCCTGGGACGGCTGTGAGGACGGCAGAGGTCTCCTGAGGAACCGGGCGTGGCTCCCAGGCGGCCCCTGCCACCACCTTCCCCACTCCAGGCTGAGCCTGGGATACGCAGGAGCCCTTTAGTTCGGGGTTGCAGAAACAAGTCTTCTGTTCCAAAGACTTGACAGAAGGCAGAGAAAAGCAGCTCAAAAGCACTTGCAAACATTCAGAGGAATGCTACCTAGAACCAAGCCCGAGAGAGCAGGTGCTCTGAGAAAGCTGTGCTTCCTTCCTGCCTGGCTCTGCTCAGCTGGGTCTCGCACAGAGGATCACCACACACACACGTCCAAAAGGCATTTTTTGACTTCTCCAAGAAGTATAATCGTGCCTACTTTGAGAGCTAAGAAATCCAATTAAGAGCTCAAAGCCTCAGAGGAAGGGACATAATGTGGGTCACCCCAGGAGGGCAGAAATGGCCCCTAGGTGGCCACTCCTGCAGCTGGAAAGGGCCACGAGCAGCCCAGCTCCAAGGGGAACAGTCCCACCTCCCTCAGGCAACTCCCTGGTTACCTGTCCTACTCCCTAGAAATTCTAAACTGTAGAGACTCCTCCTTATTCCAGTCTCGGTCTCTCCTAATTCACTTTTTGACACAAGGACTGAAGGACTATGTACAGGTTAACCCTCCTGTCCAAAAGTACAATGTTCCTATTTGGTAAGATTTTATGGATGGTCTTTTGGGTCTTAGGACACTATTGCTACTAATTCACATGGAACATTTTCTGGAGAATTCCCAAACCCGAAAAATAACCTGCCAAATCAGAACGGTCTACTTTCATATAGAAGGGGAAACCTGTACTTACTAAAGGGACAACTCACACTAAAAGGCCCAGCTCTCCCATTCACTCAGGGGTGCACTTACTTATTCAAAAACATTTATGGAGCAACTGCCATATGCCGGGCACCATCGGGAAGTGGGTCTGGACCCCACAGATGAGCATCCATCCCTCAGCCTTCTCTGAGGAGGGAATAATTGCCGGACAGGGTCACGAAGCCATCACTTAGACAAAGGGCACTGGCTGTTTCTGGAGCTGGAGTAGAGTGAGCTGCTAGTCCGGGGCTTTCACTTGTGCATGGACCTAAGGACTGGAAGCAGATGGTGCCTGACACAGAATCCTTCACTTGACTCACACAGGGCAAAGACAGGCCTGAGGGTTCCTGATGCACACAGCAAACACAGAGGGGTTTGATGTCCCAACCAAAAATGTCTGGACAAGAGGCAAGTCCAACTACAGGGAGTATCAGGCTGGAAACCTCTGGGTCTCAGATGACTCGTGACACAACCAAATGTCATTCTCCTACCTGCATTTTCCCACTCCGCTCCTTTCCACCCACAACCTTTTCATACCCTGAATTCTGCTTAAAACAGATCTCCAGAAGGTCTGGGCCACACTCGAGAGCAGGGCTTCTCAACCTTGGGCACTACTGATGTTTGGGGCCAGATAATTCTCTGTTGTGGGAGGTTGTCCTGCATATTGGGAGATGTTTAGTAGCAGGTCTGGCTACAAAAGTCAATGATAATATCCCATCTCCTGTTGTGACAACCCAAAATGTCCCCAGACATGACCACTGTCCCCGGGGTGCAAACCATGAACACTGCACTAGAGGGGTCACCCAGACCCAGTGTCTGGGTCACCCAGACACTTACATGAGAAACACCTGGGGGAGCTTATAAAACTCACACATTTCTGGGTCCCACCCCACACATTCTGATTCTGGTCTAAGATCTACAGGTAAGGAAGAATGTCTGTGACCGTACAAACCTTTAATGTTCTTTTAGTGTGTTGGTTGGCTCTTCCATTAGACTGAATTCTTTAGAACCACAAACTGTATTTCCTTTTTTCCTCCCCCCCCCAAAGCTACAGACAGTGCTCCATGCATTTCCACCTATATTATGCTAATCAGAAAAACCGGGAACCTTAATGAATCCCCTCCATGCCCACTTCAGATGATGAAGTCAAATAGCACCATCTCCCCCCGAGTTCAACAGCATAGGACAAGGGAGAAGTTACAACTTTCCAAACTTCACACAGAGGAACAGGCAGGAGAGACCAGGGTCCATGAGAATCCAGTCACCTAATGTGATTGTCCAGTGTCCAGTGTCCAGTGTGCTAGCAGGCTCTTCCTTGAGTATGAGGAAACTTTGCTCAGTGGTCAGCTTGCTGGCCTGTGTGTGCTCATTTAATGAGCCCCACTCCTCTGACTTTCCTCTGGAAAGTGCGAGACTGGGGTCAGCAGCAACAGAATTAGCAGGCCACCTGACGGAAGGCAGGTTTCTTCAGGCTGACAGTGGCTCGAGAATAAATTTACACAGGCCCAGACCAGCTGCTTTCTGAGCCTGAAAGGCAAGGCTCTTCTCATACACCTCCCACAAGGCTCTCCGAAAGGATCTGGAGAGTCGATTAAGAGTGGCCTGGTCAACAGTTAACAGACGCAGCAGATGCAGTCAGGTCAGGGTCCCGCCTCCCCTCCTCCCCACACCCAAGGCTGCCCCTGCTGGCCACCTCTTCAGAGAAGGCCCAAGGAAAGAGCGTCGAGAGAGATCTTCCCCAAGGAGTGGGAATACATTCATCACTCACTCATTCAGCAGCAAATACACAGAAAATACCTTACAAGTGATCTCGGTGCTTAGAGAGCAGCATGCTGTAAGTCCTGACTTTCAAACTTGGATTAGCTTAGAGGAAAATGAGGGAAGGGGAATCCAGGGATCATGCTCCCCCAAAGGCCACAAAGGCTATTCAAGTCCCCAAGAGCTCACTAAAATTCACTGGCTAATACATAAGAACGCAGATTGCCGGTGTGTTTACATTTCCTTTTACAAATAATTTAGTGTTTTCTCTGAAATTACACTTATTTGATATTCTTTTCCAAAAAGATGAGCAAGCCTTAAAGATCTGCTTCAGGTGGCCCTGGCTGGCTCTCTGAGGCAATGAGGATTCCATCCCAAGGTGGCCAGCACGACAGCGACTGTTTTTTTCATCCTTCCTTCCCTCCCCTCAATCTCACACACACACATACACACGGTTGCCTGGAGACTGAACACATTCCTGATGCTTGTGCTTCTTTTCATTCTCCAGAAGCAGGAGCTTTGGCAACTGGGGCCTCCAGGAAACATGCCTCAGGGGCTGGGGGAGCAGAGAAGGGGGGTAACCAGGAGTTTCCTCACAAACAGGCGTCCCCCCTCCCCTGTTACCCTCCCTTTCCTATCCAGGTTTGAAAAGCCCCAGCAGGCTGGGACTGAAGGGCTCCCACAGGGAACAAGGCCCCCTTTGAAAGCCAGTGTTTACCACATCCCAGGGCTGGGGTTGCCATGGCCACAGTCCACCTAAGGCGGCCCACAGCAGGCCTGAGCACCAGGACACAGGCTCTGACCCCTTTCTAGGAGACCCGAATGGCCCCTGACACCCGTCTCCTAAGAGCTGCAGCTTCTAGAAGCACAGATTTTCCTCAAGTCCTGGCTGAAAATTTATGCCTTAAAGGAACGAAAGTGGATTAAGGCTCTTTCAGGGCAAGCACTGGCCTCACTCTGGGGCTCCCTACTGAAAGGCCCCAGGACTTGACCTGCTCCGTGCACCTCAGCACAGATGGCTGGAGGCTGGCCCGAGGGAAGCGGCTCAGCCTGGGCCACACCCGTCCTGCGGCACCGCTCAGCCTCCAGGCTGTGCCCTGCTGCTAATGGGGATGACTTATTTATGTAATTCATTATCACCGTGTCCCGGAGCCAAGCAAGCCCTGGCAAAAGGAGCCCTCAGCCTCGGAAGGGAGGGGCGGGCCTCTGGGCCTCAGCCTGAACCTGTGTGCTGCCAGGCTGTACGAGCCCCACCGCAAGGCCCAAGCACAAAGGCCCAGAACAGGCCCAACTGCGTAGGCGCCCCGGCCCTACCAATGCATGGCCGGAACTCCAGCCCCGGCTGGTCCCACAGTCCTCTCTTGTCCCTTCCCACAAGAGAGGCCAGAGGGAGAGGAATCGCTAAATAATTCAGCCCTCAAATTGCTCTGCGGTCAGAAGGGTTTCTTCATTTATGTTTTAACTCTACAGGGCTGCAGTTTCACAACAGGAAGCACTTTAATGCCAAATGTGGACCCTAGCCCAGGACTGAAGTGAAGGAGGCACTAAACTAGGGTTCTGTGAGTCATCCCTCAATCCAGAAATAGTGAGGGCCCCAGCTAGGGTGGCTGGGAAGCAGGGGCAGAGAGGACTGTGTGCCCTCCAGTGCTGACAGAACTGCACAGAGCCTGCTAGACCTGCCTCTGCCCACAGAGCTTGCCAGCGTTCCCTCCAGCTTCCTACCCCCTCTCAGGCTTCTTCCTCCATCCCTTGTACACATTTATACAGTTCTGTTGTTCATTCTAAACCTTTAAAGGCCTAGGTTCCTGGAATTGGCCAGCTTTGGCATCTATTAATAATATTACTTGATATTTTATTGAGCTCTCATTTCATCAAATCCTCACAATTACCATATAGGTAGGTGCTACAGAGATCTTCATTTCACAGGTGAGGAAACACAGACTGAAGGAGATTAAGAAATTTGCTCAGGATACACAGCTAACAAGAACAAAGACTCAAATTCAGCTCATTCCAGACTCCATGTCTTGACCCACACTTTATATGGACATAGGCATATGCTGCACACACAAAATCTTCAAAGTAAAGAACTAAACCCAGAGAGGTAAAGTGACTTGATCGTGGTCACACAGCCAGACAAGAACCAAAGTGCCACAATCTGGGCTAACATCCTTTCTATAACACACAGTTTCAACTACAAAGGCATCCACATGGACACGAGTGAGAGCACTTTTGAGGTACTCTCCTTTACAGTGTCTCATGACCTATAAACTAAGCTTGACCCTGGCAAAGCCCCATGCTAGTCCTATCCACTCCCTCCAGTCCTTGTTCCATGACCTTCAGCTCCTCTGCTTCCACCAAGATTTTTTTTTAAAGATTTATTTATTTATGCATATAATGCTGGGGTGTAGGCCAGAGGTGTTAGGAGTGAGAGGATTCACCAGAGACACAGCGGGGAGCAGACAGGAGGATCCACTGAAGTACACTGCTGAGGGGAACAGCGGGCAAGGCAGGAGAGGTCTGCTGCACCATGTGGGAAGCTCCCTGGCCGGGGATTGAACTTGTGCTGCAGGGGCTGTGGATAGCTTCATAGTGCTGCGCTTAACCGGTTGCATCACCAGGAGGCGCTCCACCAAGATTTTTAAATTCGCTCATAGTGTCATATCTCTCACCCTGTTCAGGGCACTAAAATCTCCACAATTCCTAGGGAGAAATCCCATGCTACCAAGTGAGCTCACATTTTTACAGCATCTGACAGCTCTTAAAGCTTTTTTTTTTTTTTTTTAAGAACAAACATTAGCCAATCAACTAAAAAACCCTTAAACCAGCTAGGCCTGGGCTCCTTTATGAAGACTGCCTCCACCCCCTTTCACAGGGGATGGCCCCCAGCCCTATTGGTACTATACAGCCATCTCCTTCTCCAGGCTACAGCTGATTGGACCATTGGGAGACAGCTGACATAAGTGGGCCAATCAGATCATCTCCCCAGGAATTTAAATCAAGGTTCTAAGATACCATTCAGTCAGTCAGATGTTATTGGAAAGAGGACACGGTACAGCTGGGAACTGAGGGGCCATGACATCTGGCGTCCGTCCACAGCAGCAGTGGCACCCTGCAGTCCCAGGCACTGGGAGGCTAGCCATGTTTCCTGCCCTTGATTTTTCCACTCCCCTGTGGCTTCCTAGCTCAAACTGATTTCTGTTACTTGTAGTCAGTAGAGTTTCTGAAGTAAGAGATAGGTTGGATTACTAATCTCTTTTGAAAACGGAGGAAAGCGTCTCACAGACATGAAGTGACTGTCACATGATCAACATGTAAAGGAGAGGTTAAAATGCCTGCTGTGTGACTATCCCCAGTGTCATCTCACGCCTCCTCCCTGGATTAAAGGAAGTGACCAGTGTTTCCTTCCTGTCATTGTGAAAAATGGTAGCCGAGGATAAGTGATTCGACCAGAGGTTGAATCTGGGACTAAAGTCTGGGACTAAAGTTTGGGACTAGAAAAACAAAATCCTCTCTTTGAAATCAGGAAGGCAGCCCTTTGCCCCTCCACATTGCCCAGTTTCCCTCAGGGTTAAGTAGGAGACATGTGACTGGTTCTGGCCAATGAAACGTGAATGGGAATAACAGGTGTCAATTCCTTGCCAAGAGTGTTAAAAGCCAAGGGGCTGTCTCAATCTCTTCCCCCTCCTGTGGTAACTCTGAAGGCCTCATATTCCAGATGGTGTGGCTACAGATGAGGAAGAACTACCTAATCCACATCAGATTTTCCAAAAAATAAGCCTAGACTGTGTCAAACCACTGAGAAGTTAGGGCTCGGGTATTGCTGCAGCATAGTTTAGCTTCTCCCAACTGAAGCACAAAAATCACCCAAGCCTCAGGTTCAGCATATTTCTCTGGTCTGCAGGATCCACATTTGCTTGTTTAACATTCATGATTTTAACACGTATTTCTAAAGCACCAGCATCAGATGCTGTAATGGGAAGCACCACGAGCACGGTAGTGAAAAAGACCTAATCCCCCTCGCCCCCCCTCCCCGCCCCATCAAGAAGCTCCCTACCTGGTGACCCACAGGTCCAGGTCCTACTTGGGACCACAAGGAACTGTTCATCAAGTGTGAAAACAAGAACTCCCTTTCAGGCACTGGCTAAACTGAGCCCAAGAACAGGTAAACTGCCAGGAGGCAAAGTTGTCCCAGGGGCTCCAGGAGGGTGACAGCCAAGAGTGAGTTCACACCAGGCTTTCACACCCTGGCTCTGCTGGCTCCCCTCCTGCCAGCCTGTGGCCACACACAAAGTGCTTCCCTTGCCTTGGCCACAGAAGCAGGGGAGAAGACATCAAGGAGAAGTCACCGAGACAGCAGGTGGTGGCAGGAAACAGGAGCTGCAGGAGACACAGCTCATCGGCCCCATCCTCCTTGGCAACAGAAGCCTCTTCTCTGGGAAACATTCCCCTGCTTAATTTATTTTAGACTGAAAATTCCCCCAACAACTGAGCTTTTCTGCCCCCACCTCACGTAGCTAAAGACTAACCAGAGAAATCATCTCTGTCAGGAACTGGTGCCTGGCTGCACCTCCTTTCTGGGGAGCAGGCAGGCAGGTGGGGCAGCCACATAGAGTTGTTCAGGTTGCTCAGGTTCAGGTTGTTCAGGCGCCCATCCAAAAGGGCATCCCGGGCTGGAACCCAGCCTGCGCTCTGCTTCCCATGCTGTCAACCCTGGAGAAAGAGTCCCTTCTTCTAATTTGTCGTCTGCTGTATGACACAGAAGTTGTGGAGCTGGGCTTCTCCAGAAGGAGGGAAGAAATTTAGTGATGGTGCCAATGGGAATTTGCCATACTAGTCTACTTTAAATATTTCACAATTAAAGGTTAAAATGAGGGCCTCCCTGGTGGTGCAATGGGTTAACATAGCACTATGAAGCTATCCAGAGCCACTGCAGCATGAGTTCACTGCCCGGCCAGGGAGATTCCCACATGGCACAGCAGACCTCTCCTGCCTCACCCGCTGCTCCCCTCAGTAGTGTATCTCAGTAGATCTGCCTGTTCTGCTCCTCACTCTGTCTCTGATGAAACCTCTCACCACCCCACACCTCTGGCCTACACCCCAGCTTGTGTGCATAAATAAATAAATCTTTTAAAAAAATAAATAAAGCTTAAAATGAAAACCTGAAACACAGTCCACCTAGTAAGTAGCTACATTACCTGGACAAGTTACTTTACCCCTTAGCCCACAGCCTCAGTTTCCACATCTGAAATAACAATAATCCCTGGCCCATATGGTTGGTTTAAAGATGAAATTGAAAGAGCCTCTCTGGTGGCACAAGGGGTTAAGTCTCAGCACTATGAAGATATCTGCAGCCACTGCAGCACAGAGTTCCATCCCCGGCCAGGGAGCTTCCCACATGGCGCAGCAGACCTCTCCTGCCTTGCCCGCTGCTCCCCTCAGCAGTGTATTTCAGGAGATCTGCCTGTTCTGCTGAATCCTCTCAGCCTCCCCTCCCCCGCCCCAAACACACACCTCTGGCCTACATCCCAGTTCTTGTATGCATAAATAAAATAAATCTTTTTTTAAAAAGATGAAATTAAATGACTTCAAGTGAAACGTTTGACATAAGGTAAATTCTTTTACAACTGGGAGCTAATAGCAGTCGCTGCTGCTGATGAAAGGAGGCAAAATGTAGACACAGGGGTGTCAAGAAAAGCAAAAATTTGAGAAATATGGATCACGAAGTCAGAGGGATTCTAAAACACCCACCTCCTTAATGTTCCAAAATCAGGGTTTCTTGCAAGGGGCTGGTCTGAGGGAGTTTTCTTGTAATCCCTCCCTCTAAGCAGCCTTCACGTTCCCCAACCCCAGCTCAGGATCCAAATCCGGTCCACAGGAAGGGCACGCAGAGTGGCTCAGAAAGGGTGTGCTCCCCAGTCTCCCAGAGAACTCAGAGGAAGGCAGGGCAGTTTGTGGGGAGCTAGGCTGGCAGGAAGTGGTCAGACCTGGAAGGCTGCTATCTAGAGTCCTAGAAGAGAATAAGAGGTCCCCAGAGATGCCCCGGGGGGTCGGGCACTCACAGAGAGGGGCCCTGCTAACCTCATGCACAGGGTATGAGTAGCTATTCACATCCCTGAAGGTCAAGACATTTTTGAATACTCTAGTTTTATATAATGAATTTTTATGTTAATGTCTTCTAAACTATCGCTGCTGTGTATGAATTTAATCAGCGGTTTGTCATTTAAAAATGATACTTGTACCCCCTTTCATTCCCCAGAGCCTCACGGGGATGGAGAGGGCTAAGGGTGGCAATGACAGGAAGCGGGGCGCCCCCAAGGGACCTAGCCCTTGGCTCAAACCACAGAGGCCATACGAGTGGGCCTGGCCTCTGCCCTGCAAGGCTGACACAGAAGGTTTCAGTCAATGCCATCTCACGCACTCCCTCTATTTTCTTTTTCCATTTCCAGGATGAAAGTTTATAGGATGATTCAGCCTCTCATTAAGTCAACTCGTGAGAAAAAGGGAAGTCACCCAAGTTCCCAATCCTCTCTCTATTGAACACAAGCCACCCCACAGCTCATCCCCATATGTACTTCACAGAAATGCATTAACAAAGAAGACATTCCATTGAAAAGTCCATGCTTCACCTTTCTTTTCATCTCTTAAGAATCCACTCTCCTTGGCAGTTTTCGAAGTTTTAGCGCTGACACAGCTGAGGGCTGGGTTGGGAGTTAAAGACAGGTTTCCAAATAAAATGTGATAGGACAGGGGAGAGATATGTGACTTTTATTTTTATTTTTTAAAGATTTATTTATTTATGCATACAAGCTGGGGTACAGGCCAGAGGCATGGGGCGGCAAGAGGGTTCACCAGAGACAGAGTGGGGAGCAGCACAGGCAGATCGACGGAAATACACTGCTGAGGGGAGCAGCGGGTGAGGCAGGAGAGGTCTGCCATGCCATGTGGGATTCTCCCCAGCCCAGCATCGAACTCGCGTCACTGCTGCAGACAGCTCCACAGCGCAGCGCTTAACCACTGCGCCACCAGGGAGGCCCCGACATGTGACTTTGAAATCCACAGACGGTCCAAATTCTGTGGCGGAGAATAGAAATCCACCCAGAAAACGTCCATCTCTGTCGCTGCCGGCTCTCTACAGCTCTGTCCCAAACTTAGAAACAGTTGTTTCCCTGTAACTCCAAAAAAAGCTCTCATATGCTCTGTCTCCTCATTCTTTCCAACACCGTGATCGGTACACTTAATCTACCTCCCTTGGCTCGTCAAATAAGAAGAGGAACAAAGAATAAGAAGCACGGCACTAACATGATAAAGCCCACTTGTAAACACCATGTAAGCTCAGCAGTCTGGCTGTCTGAGTTTGGATCCCAGCTCCTCAGCAAACTAGCTTTGACCTCGGGCAAGTTGACATAACCCTCTGTGTCTCATTCTCTTCTATGTGCTAAGTGGTCATAATACTATACTCACAGAGCACTGATGAAATAAATGAATATTTTCAAAATGGTTAGAAAGGTGCCTGGCATGCAGTAAGTACATCATAAATGTTAGCTATTATTATTAGACTATTGCAAAGATACTGTGCAGTGGTGTCTGTTATTATAGCTCTATTTAACAGGTGGGTTCAATAGCCATTTGTTATTGTGGGGCATAATGAGAGAGTAACCTTAAGAAAAGCACAAATTAAGAAGTGGAGGGATCTGTTCAGAATGACGCAGTCCCTCTGTGGCAGAAGAGCTCTGGTCTTGGGCTCCAAATTGAATACACAAATTTCACACTTTAACATGCTCCCTCCGATGGCATGGAAACTTGAGAAGTCCTATGGATCAGCATCAAAACCAGATTCAATCCTGTAAACCCCCAGAAAGTGGCCTTCCTCAAGGGAAAGTTGCAGGATTCGCCAAACAAAATTAATTTCCATTAGTTTACATATTCCAAGAAAACATACCAAAGCAGGCTGACAGGAGAGGGTGCCAACCATCAAAAAGACCCCTCGAAGCCAAAGATCATACAGGCCTCAACAACGTTTCAGACTGAAAGGGCTCCCTCGGGAGGCTCATAGGCTGTCAGCAATTTGCAAAAAAGGTCAGTGCAAATCATTTGGGAGCACATTTGTGCAGGCACAGCCTAAGACATGTGGACTTCTGCCAGGCCCATATTTTAAAAACATGCACTGTCTTCACCCTTGATAAATAGCAGCCAGGCTACAGAAACATTTCCATTATACCCAAAAGCCTGCTTGCCACCACAACTCATTGAAATGGATGTTTCCAACTTGACAAAAATTCCTCAAGAAAAACATCTAAAAACACCCCAACCTTTTCAAGTAGAGGTAACCCACCTTGGGACAAGGCTAAACACTACCAAATGGTATTTGTGGAAACAGATTACTTGGTAAACATACACCTTCATCCCCAGAGCTAAATCTAGCTAATCAATGGACTCAGTCCATATCTCCTTCCTGTTAACGTTCATTCGAAGGCCTTCTACACAAGCACTGTCATAAGTGCTCTTTCGTATTTCAAGACTGACATAAAAGCAATAAACGGCTCTGCTGGAGAGGACTAGGAATAAAGAGTTTAGCACAGAAGCTCTACCACTAACTAGCCTCCATTTCATGAGATGATGATGATGACGATAACAGTAAGAGTATAATTATAACAGCAGCTAATATTTATTGAGAACTTACACTATGCCAAGCATCGTGCTAAGAAAGGACTTAGTATTTGATCCTCAAGAGCAACCATTAGGAAATCTTACCCCCATGGTAAGAACCAGGAAACTAAGACTCAGAAAGATCCAGGAACTTGCCCCCAGAACACAGCAGCATCTAACTAGCAGAGGTTGGATTTCAAACACAGGCAGTTTGACTCTGTGTTCTTAACCACATACCATTGGTCTTTCAAGGTGCCTAACGACCCACGACCACAAATTCCTCTAGGAGCAAACTGGATGATCTTCAGAATCCTTTCCGGCTTTAAAGGCAGTGATTCTCTTTTAGAAATAAAATGAATTTATCACTTGGAGAAATAAAATGCAACGGTGCTCTAGCCCTGATAAAATGGAATGAAGTGTCTGAGTATGCCTTACCCACATCCAGTCAGAAGGTGAAAAGTGCTGATTTTTTAGGATAATGATGCCCTGTGAAACAACCAGACTGCCCCATACTGTCTCCAGAAAAATGACAGTTTGAAGTTCTTAGAGGATGCACCAACATGCAAAGGTCTGCAAGTTCACAACTACCAGCTCTCAAACCTTAATTTGACTTTTTTTTAAAGGAGTCAAATCCAAGAAAACTAGCAGAGAGGGGGTTAGTTTTTATTTTTATTTATTTATTTTTAAAGATTTATTTGTTTTTGCATACAAGCTGGGGTGCAGGCCAGAGGTGTGGGGCAGTGAGAGTTCACCAAAGACAGAGTGGGGAGCAGAACAGGCATATGAACTGAAATACACTGCTGAGGGGAGCAACCAGCGAGGCAGGAGAGGTCTGCTGCGCCATGTGGGAATCTCCCGGGCCAGGCATCGAACTCGGGCCACAGCCACTGACAGCTCCACAGCGCTGAGCTTAACCCGTTGCACCACCAGGGAGGCTCAGCGCGGGTTAGTTTTAAGGATGCCAGTCTAAGATGTATGTGACCTTGTGTGCGAGTCTACACCTACTCACGGAAAACCCCCCTCACCCAGGTAATCTGTGTTTGAAGGCTTCCCTATGACCTTCTAGCCTGTGGCTCACTAGTCCTATAATTTTAAGGGGTTCTTAAAATGTCCTATGCACATCTCCTGGTATCTGTATGCCCTCCCTCATCACCCATTCCTGTCTCCAGACATAAAGACACTCCATGGCTGCCTCCCCAACACCATGTCTGATTCATCTTCTCTCTGCTCCGCACAGGAGTTCTCTGCCCACCCACCTTGCCACTAGCTGATACAGCCAATGGGAAAATCTCCCAGCTCATCTCATCCTAGTTCGTTCTCTCTCCATCCCTCCTCCTCCTCTACCCACCTCTCCGCGCCCCCCCACCCCCAGTTCCTGGTACAGCCTGAAACCGAAACTAATCTCAGACCTGAACAAAGTGAAATCATTTCCTATGCCTGATCTCCTTACACGACCACAGACAATCTTCTCAATGGAGCTCCAACTCCAGCTTGTAGGGAGCCAGAAAAAAACAGCCGCTCAGGTGCTCCCCTAGAGTCTGAGCCTTCTTAATGAATAGGCAAAAAGAGTTAGAGGAGAAGCAAGACTTCTTGCCCTACTGTTTGCTGCTGGTGCTTCTCTATAATTTGCACAAGTCCATTTAAATTCACCTCAGGAACTAAAGTTCAGCACCTGGTATTTCAAACCCGTTGTCCAGCATCAGTTCATATTTGACACATTCTTAATCAGATCCCCTTCAGAAAGCAAGCTTTGTTCTCTTCAGAGATCTCTGTAGCATCTTGCTGAATGCTACTAGAAATTGTTAATCTATAGTCATTTTCCAATATTGGAAAAATACAGCCTTTCCTCTTGTGCCAGGAACTACCACCACAACAAAACTAAAACAAACAAATAGAAGCCACAGTCATTGTAAATGGACATGATATCAGTTCTTGGTGATCTTTCAAAGAGTCATAAACTTGGAGTAAGATCCTAAACTGTGTTTTATTTATTAGCTTTCCCCCAACACACTGTGGGCTCCTTTCTCTGTTGCCGGGGTGTTTTATAGTGGTCCCCCTGTTGGCTTAGGCAGAACAGAACCGAAGGGTAAATGGGTAAATACACAGGCCCAAAAATGGTAAAGAAAAAAGGATTAAGTTTTGGATTGGTTGTTATTTACTCTTCGGTCAACAAAGTTGGGGGGGGGCCCTGTGTGTGTACCTCAAGCCATTCTGGGTGCAGGGCCCTGGGGTAATAGCTCCGACTGTGAGTGCCATTCTCAGAATGGACTTCTGTGTCGCAGGAGGGGTACTCTGGCGGGTCCCAAAGCCAGTTGCTACTGCCTGGTTTCCTGCAGCCTCTTCTCAAGGTCTGTTTCCAGCCTTGGGGCGCTCTCAGGAAGCCACTCCCTGACTGGAATCAGCACAGAACAAGAGCCCAGCTGTAGGGCAGATGTCCTTTGTGTCTTGCTTCACTAATTCAGGGATGAGCCACTTGTTGGTACTGGCCATTCTTGAGTCATTCTTGGTATGATGAGGGGTTTAGCCAGATTTGAGCAACCTTCTAGCTCCAAAATTCCAGTTCCTATTCCCCTCCTACCCCTGAGCTGACACAGACCTTGAGAGGCCTCCACTTCATCTTCCTGTCTCCAAATGAAACCTCTTAAACCACAAAGACAAATGAAATTTGTTCCCATTTCTAAAGACCTTTGGGGAGGCCATTCCCCTTGGCTACTGTGAGTCACTGTTCTCACAAGCACATCCTATCCTGAGCGCTTTCCTCATACCTTACTTGAGTCCTTCCTCCGCACTTTACATTCATTTGCCTCTGGTTCTGCTTCTAAGTATGGAGAGACAAGAGTGAATCACCGTGTTCTGAGCAGTGACTCTACGAGATTTTATTTCTTCTTCGCATGTTCACTGTAGGCATTGCAGAGGGTGACTATTAAAAACCACAAAGGCATCAAGGAAGTCAACCACACTTCCCAATTCCTGCCTCACACTAGCAAGTGTGTCACAGGATACAGAAGGTTCTACTCAGAGTTCACAGAGTGGCAGAGATGTCTCTGTGAAACTCGTTGAAAGCAGCAGCCTCTTTGATACTCAATTCAAGTGTCCCCTCTTCCAGGAAGGCTTCCCTGCTCCAGTTCCTCCTCAGGCTGATAAGTGCCCTGCTTCAGTGTTTTTTTTTTTTTTTTCATCACAGCACCTACCATGGAGACTGGGGTTCTAGGCTAACATCTTTGTTTCCCCCACTAGACATCTTGAGGGCCAGGCGATGTCTAAGTGACCTCTGTACTCCAGGACAGTTCCCAGGAGAGTGCCTGGCACTTGGTCAGTGGCCCTCAGCAGACAAGGCTCAGGTGACCACCCTAGTCATGTTTCAGGAGGCCTGAGCCTTGCACTGGCAGCCCTTCGAGAAGAGCTTGAAACTGCTGCGTCCCCTCCACCCCCTTGTCTGTCCTCCCTACCCTATGACGCCCCTTTTGCCCCACCCTCTAGCTCAGTAAAAGTCTGAGAATTTTTCCAATGTGTTAACAAGATTTACTTTAAACAAATAGAAATGAGCAAACATCTTGAGTGTTTTATGTTCAGTTATCTCTGAGACTTTCTCTAAGGATATGACCTCTGTAGCCAGGCTTCTTGGGTTCAAATCCTGGCTCTGCCACTTTCTTGCCATGTGATCTTGGGCAAGTTACTTAATCTCTTTATAGCTTTGTTTCTTCTGTCTCACAGGCTCATGCAGATGAAAGGAGCTCATCTATAAGAAGTCCTTTAGGCAGGATCCACCTGTAGCAAGTGCTCAGTAAATGCTGGAGTGGTCCTTTCCCAGGACTCCCCGCAACAACCCCTGCAGCTCCCACTCGACTGTATATTGGGCTTGTCCCCTGCCACCCCATCACTAGACTCCCTTCCTCAGGCCCCACTCTGGCCTTTTCCTCCAGGACAATGCTAGCATTAACATTAACAGCCATTCAACCCCCACTGATTATGATGCTTTTCCCCACCCCAGCTTGATGGGTAAATTCTCCAAAGAGGGGGCAAAGAGATGGTTCTACAGCAGTGCCACAAATGTTGAGTCATTTGTCCCCAACTACTGCTCTCCATCCTCACCCTTGACATTTTCCCCCCACCCCCACCATTTCCCACTGTGTAGTCCCCTCTGCTCCTAATTGAAGGGCCTCAACCCACCCATCTCATCCTTCCAAAGCCTAGTCCCAGGCACTACAGTTTTTACCAAGATTTTCCTTAATACTAACAAGCCTCAGAACATTAGCACCCAAGTGCAGAAATAATAATGGCTTCTAGTCTACAGAATGATGTTAGAATTCCTTTAACTCTATTTAAAGCTCAGAAGCTGAGTAGGTCAGATGTCCCAAAAAGTAAGATGGAGAGCTGGAATTCTAAGTGGGATATGTAACCCCAGACCCAACTCTCTAAATCACTAAGTGATAATTGAAATGAGCACTCGAGGACCAGATTCCTGCCTAGGTTAAACCAGTGGAGCTGGAATTTTTTTGTCCCACCACTCAGTCCTTAAAGACATTTGGTGCTACTGTCAGGGAAATAAAATCATCACATTTTATGAAAAAGCAGTTTATGTTTATGAGCAATATCAGATTTATCCCTTGTGAACTGTTTTAAAGAGTGATGGCTGCGTTATTTGGAGTCCACACTGTTCGGATACATCAGAAGTACTTCCTAGAAGGCTAGCAGACAAGCACTAAGTGGGCCAACACAACCGGCACCCTAAATCCACCAACCAGCATCCTAAACTCACCAGCCAGGGCAGCAGCAGACAGACAAATCCTGGCCACTGAGGAATGTGAATCCTTAGTCACTGCTACAGGATCCTTACATCCACCAAGACAGCTTCCAGGTTCTAAATCAGGGAGCAGTAGACCACAGCATTTCCTAGGCCCATTATGGCTCTTACTTCTCGCAGGTAAAAACCAGTAAAATGAAGGTATCCTCTCTCCCAGGTCACCGTGTATAATCAGAGGTGATCCCTGCCTGACTACCAGCTTCCTGCCCTCAAGGCTCTACCCCTGTCTATGTTGCTTATTGCCAGGATGGGTAAAATCCAGGTAGAGTAGAAGCTCTGAAGAAAGAAATATGTGTGTATGGAGCTATATATGACACACACTATGCTTGCCAGTTAAACAAAGACAAAAGAAAGATCCCCATGAAACGTGGTCTGGGGGACCTGAGCCTACGAAGGGCCTCTCAACACCAAGACAGAGAAGTCACAGATGGCAGGCCCGATGCAAGGCCTCCAGACAGTGCAGATGCCAGAAACAGCTCTGCAGCAGCCCAGGACTAAGGAAGAAAAGGCAGGTCAAGGCTCCTGGGGGCTGCACTGGAAAAAAGTCCAGAGGGATCTACAGATCTTAGGTCTTAGTCTTGGACAATTCCACCCCAAGGCCACAAGAGGAGGAATGTCCTTCACATTTACACTCACTGAAGCACATTCTCCCACCTCGACCCCATTTCCCCAAGAATGAGCTGGGATATTATAGGACCTGATGCCCACACCCAGTGAAAACATCAGAATATCCATCTAGCACCCTAACCCTGTTATTTATCTCTAATTCAATAGACAGCCTGATGGCCCCAGACCAGGGCTCAGAGCCTCCCAAGCACACAGATGGCAAAGTCAGCCCCTGGAGAAGGGCCCCCACCTGACCTCATTCTCTGGCTAGTTATAGTTATAGGGAGTTATGATCTGCTCCAGAGTTTCCAGGTCTCCGTGTCCACAAGTGCAAAGATACAAGGGAAGGTCATAAGTAAAGACCTGTTGTGAGAGGCCTGATCTCTGCACCTGGGATTGTTCACTTACAGGTCACAAGGAGGCAAACATTCGGAATGGCCTAGGCCGGACCACAGACTGAGAGTCTGAATAAGGGCCCAGTTCCCAGGAGCAGTCACCACGTGCCATTGCATACGAATGCATCTCTGCACATGTGCATGTTTGGGGAACCGGGGAGGAGTTAGAGATTTTACCAGATTTTCAAAGGGGCCCATAAGCCCAGCCTAGACATATTACCATCCCTGGGCCATCTTAGCTGTCTAAGTTGCCTTTCTCCTATCCAAGGATGTGCCAGGGCCTGAGTAACACTCCTGTTCCTGGTCATCTGTTCCTTGCAGCTGTAGAAAGTGGTCAGAGGAGTTTTGAACCACGGTGGCCTGAGCCAGGTTCCTTGCTCTACTTCCATCTATCCATTCAAATTGAGGTAACAATAGCTTCCAACAACAACAACAGAAAGCACCCACTTTCACACCTGACCCCACAGGGGTCAAACCTCATAGTGAGATGACTTCTGCAGGAGGGGATACTAGGTGTTCCCCACCTCCTTCAGGTATACCAGGCTAACTCAGGCCAGACTGTGAAGATGAGCACGCCTGGCAAAGAAAAGGAATGGGCGCTTGGGCACATCTCCCTGGGTTGTTTCTCCTGTGCCAAGTGGCTCAGGTCCTGCAGAATAACCGACAGAAGGCTTATCCCTGCAGCTCCTGAAGCCGCTGCCCAGGGGTCAGGTGAGGAGGGAGATGGTCTTCTTGCGTCTGTATCACTTTCAGACATCTCTAACTTCCAGTCATTGCCCTCACCCTCCACTCTCACCAAAAATAAATAAATAAAAGGTACCTCCTCTTAAATTCCTTCCCAGGAATTTAAAATTCAGTATACATTTATTGGAGCTAATACTTCTTTTGAGAGGAAGAGAAATGGGCGGCCCGCTGCTGGGTGTAAGGCAACAATGCCACGCGAAGATGAGGGGGAAAGAATGAATTAACAAACACCAACCCCCTGGAGCTTAGAGCCCCGAGCACGTCGAGCCAGAGGGGCGGAGGAGCAGGGGCGGGGACAGTGCGTTCTGAACTTTCCCTAGCCGAGCCACCGGGAGACGCAGCTCCCAGGGGACCGGGTGGGATCAGAAAAGGTTGAGCCGACCAGTGACATCGACAGCGGCAGGAAGCGAGCCTCCCTTCCTCCTAAAAGGAGCTCTGCACCCCAGCAGGCGCCCCCCCACCGCGCCAGCCAGCGCCAACCAGCCAGTGCCCCCAGGCCCGAGCAAAGCCGGGAGGGGCACCCACACAAAAGGGGGAGCGGCCGGAGAATGGACTCCGGGCAGCCCTGGCTGAGGAGGCCTGGCTTCCCTTCCCGACGCCTCCCGCCCGCGACCACCCCTCTAATCCCGCGCCCCGCTCCCACACCCAGACGCCCGCACGCCCCCGCGCCCACGGCCTGGGATGAGGCGGGGGCTCCCGCAGGAAGCGAGGGCCGGGACCTGCCACACGCGGCTGGGCGGCGCGGGCTCCCGGGAAGCCGCGGCGGCAGCACCGGGACTCAAACTCGCGCCAGCCCGGCCCTCCCCGCGGCGCCTCGGCGATCGGTGCCCCAGAAGGTGGAGCCGCTGGGTCGGGGCCGGGCGGGGAGCTGGCGGGGAGCACAGGGAGGGTCTTACCGAGCAGCCGCCACGCGCGTCCGCTCCCCGCGGGCCGGAGGGGCCGGCGGGCTGGGGGAGGGGGCGCGATCCCGCGGCGGCGGCGGCGGCGGCGGCGGCGGGCCCGGCGCGGCGGCGCGGCTGGGGCGCGGGAGGCGGAGAATGCGAGGCAGGGCCAGCTTCCTAGCGGCCGACAGCTAGAAATGCAGCTGTCCTTGCGCGGCTGCCGGCGGGGCCACAAGTGGGGGCCCGCGGGGAGGAGCGGGGCTGCGGGCGGGGCGGGGGCCAGGCGGCGGCGCCCCCAGACCCTCTCCGGCTGTCTGACCCCTTTCGAGAGGGGAGGAAGCAGGAATGGGATACGTAAGCAACACAGTTGTGAGGACTGGGGAGCACCGGTTGAAGATTAGGACTATCCACGCCGTGTCACCCCCTCACCAGCCATAGTGATTCCCAGCAGGCAGGAGGGCACGAGAGAGGAGCATGGGTCTCCCGGGCAAAGCGGGGTGCGGGGCATCGCGCTGGAAAGGCGCACCCCAGAGAGCGGGGCGGGGATACCTGAGACCTAAGAGCTGCACTGCCCGGAGAGGGTGCAGAAAGAGAACGCACATCTGGGATTTGGGACAGCTGAAGAGTGGGGGAGGGGAGGCCTCCTGGGAGTTAGAGCTCCGGAAAGGAAGCGAAATAAAACCCTCTGGTCAAAGGAGATGGTGTGGAAGAAGTCTGGAACCAAAGATTACACCCATTCATGCCGTCGAATACCACCTGCCATCTCCCCATATCCCCGCCCAACTTCCCCAGCCGCTTTGGAGAAAATCTGAGATCTTCCACAAAAGTACTCATTTAATAAATAGTAAGTCAACTTTGGCTATTCTTTTTCCATGTGGTTTGGTTTCAGACTCCAATTTGAAGGTGGGGAGGTGGGGACAGTCTAGCACCCTACTGTAAAGAGGAGTTAGGAGGGTGGAGACCAGAATAAAGCTCCAGCTGTACCCTGAGACAGCTTGCAAAGGGTCTGACCCCCCCCTCTTAGAAAGCCTGCCTTAGAGACCCACTTACTTTGGACCTAGTCCCTAGGGACTCGCCCCTCTCCCTTCCTCCTCGAGGGCATGCAGTCCCTTGCCTCTCCAAGACAAATCAACACACTCAGCCACAGAGACATCTGATGGTAAAAACCACAAACCAAAGTGCCCCAGACACCCATGTGTTTCCATCATTTGCATTTCAAGGGTAAGTTTTTCTTCAGCAAATTGAGAACTTGGGAGGGGGAGAAACCTCAGAAGCGGCACATTCCCTGGGGAGGCCCAACATTGGGTTGGAATGTTGAGCAAACTCCGGCACTGGTTTCCCAGACCCCTTCAAGGAGTTCCTCTCTTCTACCCCAGCGACCCACACTCCTTCACCTTGGCAGTGGGTTAGATTTCAGGGAGCCCTTGACACCCAATGAGGTGGACCCTAGACCCCAGGTGAAAAATCCCTAACCTAGAGGGACTGACCTATGCTCCCATGCTCACTCCTGACTCCCCTTCCTGCAGTCCTAACCGAGAACCCAGGATTTATCCTCCTGGTCCTGGCCCTCTAGACGATGTCATCACAGATGTTACCTTACACCTGCCCACAGTGCTGTCATCTGCATTTTTCTGCTCACTTGCAAGATCCTTCTACAGTTCTTCCCTGTTTCCTTGGCATTTGGGGACCTGAAAAGCACATCCGCAAACTTGGAGATTTCCATTTGCACTCACCTCTGAGTGCTCATAAAACCTGTTAATACGTTTTTAATATCGCCATCGAACAAAGCCAGTCGCTGTAACCAATGCTCTTCCTTAAAGGCACTTCTTGGGTGTTGCTGACATGCTTTTCCCTTCAGGGCTACCTTCTTGGAAACTTTCCTCAGACCCCTTTCCTGTCTCTCATGCCTCCGCTGGGTAATTTCCCACCACTGCTGCTGAGCTGAAAATTCCCCAGGCTACCAGGGGCCCTCTGACACCGAACTGCCTACAGAGCTTCTTGACCTACGACTCCCTCAGACACCTGGAAATTGAAGCCCTAAACGGAAATCTGAAGCCCTTTCCTCTGCAAGGCTCCTCCTCCTGTCCTGAATGCATGCCTCCGGCTCAGCACCTGGGAAACCTCCCGTGCATCCTCTTGCTTGTCAGATCCTACCCTTTCTGCCTTCACTCTCTGCCCTGGCTCATGCCCCCATAGTCTCTGTTCATCTCAGAAGATGAGATATCCCTTTTGCTTTCGAACCTAACCTTCCTGTCTTCAGGAGATTTTTATCAGTTCTTTCTTCCTAGCCCTCTGCTTCATACCTACATACACTCCAGGATACTCCTAAGAAACCCTTACCCTGCGCTCAAGCCATCGCCCTATTTCTCTCTTGCCCATTTATCAACAGACTTCCTCTAAGAAGAAACCGTTTGTACTCTCGCTGCTTCCTCAGTCCCCCTGGATGCTCAGTTTCCTGTAATCCTGCTCTCCCCACCATTCCAGCGACAGCTCTCAGGGGGAAGCAACAACTGACTCCTCCCTCCTGCCCTCCTAGGTCCTGGTGCAGCTCTGGTTGCTCTCATGCTGCCCCTCCCTCAGGGCTTCTCCAGGGCACTATCTCCTTAACTTTTCCATCAATCCTGCACTTCCCAGGGCTGAGAGGAATGGGTGCCAACCCTAATTGCTCCACTTGCACTCTGCTTGACTTTGGGTCAGTTCTTTAACTTTGTGCCGCAGTTTCCTTAGCTGTACAACAGTGCCTACCTCCAAAGATTGTGGCGAGGATTCAACAAATCCACGCATGAAGTACCCAAAACAGTGCCTGGCACAGTAAATGTTCAGTAACTGCCAGTATTATTATTGACGATAATAGTAGGCATCTAAGTATGTTGACAGTTGCTTCCTTTGCCTGCACCTACTCCCTCTTGTGAGCTCTGGAATATGTAACTGACAATGTCAGGCTGTCCCACCTGACCTCTGGCAGGGCAAGCCTGGAATCCGTCGTTTCCACCTCCCCCTTTGCTAGCATTCTCTGTCCTGGAGGAGGGCACCTCCCACTTTCACCTGAGCTAACCACTGCACGTGCTGCTTCCTCCTCTCTTACATGCTAACCCCCGGGGAAAGTCAAGGTTGTCTACTTCCTAAATTTCTTCAGAATCTGCCCCTTCTCCCTTCTGACTGCTCTGCCTGGTTCAGGCCACTAAGCCTCTGCTTTTCTAGCCCTCTTCCTCAAGGTTAGCAGTTATTTTATGAAGAATTTTCTGCCCTGTTGAAAAAACATGAATGTCTCCCCATTGCATGAAGAATTAAATGAAAAAACCTTAGAGAGGCCCTTCCCAGCCTGCCCTTAACCTCTGTCTCAGCCCCTCCCCTTTTCTGGCCTCACCCCTGTGCTAGGACAGCTAAGACCTTCTGTGTTCTGACAGAGTGAAGGTCTGGAAGCCTTGTCACTTCATTAGATTTAGGGGGCTTAAAGGGACTTTTGAAGGAAGAAAGAATATGCTTTTCCAAGCTGGGATTGAACCTGTGGCCTCTATGAATTATTTGTAGTAAATGCTTAACTCCAGGCTGACTTTTCTAGGGAAATGGTCTGCACAAGCCTAGGGGACCTCAATTCCTCAAATCTTGGTGTTGTTGGGAAAATAAAAATGAACATTGTTAATATTCTATTTTGAAATTCAGGCCTGAGCCGTGACATACTCCATCTCAAAAAGCCCCCTCGCCACCCCTTGCAGGTTCCTTAGTTTGGTGCTCCAGGCCATTCGCTGTCACACCCACCTCACCTTTTCAGCCTCCACTTTCTACATTACCTTCCTCTCACTCAGCTGTTGTCATCCACCCTGTACTCTGGCCACAGCAGGCATTTTCCTGCAGGCAAGCATACCGTAGCATTCCTGCCACCATGCCTTTGCTTAGGCTGTGCCCCAGAAGCACATCCCCCGTTCAAATAATTTTCATGTCTCAAGGCACAACTCAAAAACTGGCGCACGTAAAGGAACTTCTCCGTCCTGTTCCTGACAGAATGGGCCACGTCCTCCTTGTAGCTCCTGAGCTGTCTGCTTACATCTTAATTTTATAAGTGTCACACTCTGTCTTCTATTATTTGCTCCATATCTGCTTTCCCCTTAGACTTGGGTGGGGGGAGAAGAGGGGCTACATATTTTCATCTTTGGGGTCTCATGATGCATACAAGGGAGGTGAACAAGATGGTCATGGAAGTGGATTGAAATAGCCTAAGTCAAACGTCATCATGAAAGAAAGTTAATTAGGCTTAACTTTCCTTCTTCCAGTTGTGATTTTGAAGGCTACATATAGGAATCTGTCTATTTATCTCTCTATGAATGATTATAAATCAATGCCTGTTCAATGTAGGAAATTTGAAAAGTCATTAATTCCTCAATGACCCTGTGGTAGGTACTACCATCAGGCCCATTTTACAGATGAGGAAACCAAACCTCAAAAAGATAAAGTAACTTGCTCAACTTACTTCGAAGATCACGGACAGGAGTTCAGGTTGTCTGGCCGCAAGTCTGCTCCTCATCGCTCGAATATACTCAGTGGATGATGGCTGTTTCACTTATTGCCATTCTTATAATTGCAAGGAGGCCTATCTCAGACCCACTTAGTGCAGGTGTTCAGAACTGGTTCTTCCCAGTGATGAAGATCCAAGACGAGGTTGGAGGTGGGGCAGGATGAATATTCCTGAGTGGGACTTGGGGAGCAGACACCACAGGTGGAGGAGCCTCTGGGCCTTGGTATCCTGGCGAGGGCTCCTTCTGGCCTGGAAGGAGGGACACTCTGTTGGTCCAGGAAATGCCCAGGGTGGATAGGAAGCTGGCACTACCTCACTGGCCTCAGAGAGACCCTGGCACAAGCGGGGATAGAAGAAAATATCTCATTCTTTGGCAGAAGAGCCTTCCTGGGCTTATGTCATAATCAGGTCCAAGGTGGTGGGTGGAGGATCCTATGTTGGGCTGAGTAATGTGTTTGAGGGAGACTTCACTTACCTGAATCTCTTTCAAAGGGAAACTAGAAACCACTACTCAAGGTGGGATTGAGCCCCTCAGGCAGGAGGACCTGAGTTAAGACAGGACTGTGTGCCCAAGGCCCAGAACTCAGCCCTAGTCCCACACTTGAACCTGCTGGGCCTGCTCCCATTGGGGCAGGGGAGGCAGAGCTCAGGGCTCAATACAGCTCCATTCCCCAGTCAAGAAAGTGTCGCATGATGGTGGCTGGCCAAGGAGAGACACAGCTGCTATAATAGCAGAGGGGAACACTCCTTACTGCAGAGCTGACTGACAGAAAGGTTGAACTGAGATTTAAAGGAGCAGGAGGATACAGTAATTCATTTGTTATAGACTTGTGAGTTCCTTCAGTAGCTTATACTTTATTTTTATCATTACTTATTTTTATGCTTAGATTATTCTGAATTTGGTCATTTGCCAGCACCTGTGTTATTTCAATACCTTCCCATCTTCTTTGTTAGCTTCTAGCCTTACTTTCTTGAACAAAGATATGTCGCCATTGTCATAGTAAAGATGGAATCAGACCATCGCTGGATACTGTGGGAATAGTATCCCAAAAATCTATGGGAAATTTTGATGAGGAAGAGAATATTTGAAGGGTCTTAAAGCACTTCCCCACAAATAACTTACTAGATACAAGGGGGAGGGTAAGAGTGGTTACACAATGGAGAAACTGGCCTTGATCACCCTTGACTGGGTGATCTAAATTAACATCATCTATGAGATGGAGGACACTGTGTGCTCTAGATATGACATCCTGAGGACACACTGTGTCAGCAGTATTCCAGCTGAGAATACACAATCTCAGTTTAATCATGGTAAAACACCAGATAAACACGATATGAGGAATCTTCTATTTTTTAAAATAAGGCAAGGGTCTGTAACTTAAAAAAAAAAACCAGCTATGTTAATGTTCCAGATTTAAGGAGACTAAAGGACAAATACAATACTTTACTCCAGTCTAGGTCTTGTACTGGAGAAAATGCTATCAAGGACGTAGTTAGATCTATTGACAAAATTGGAATATGGATGATAGGCTAAATAAAATTATAATGTAAATATAAATGTATACAAGTAATAACTGGGATGTAGTATAAGAGTGTATCTCTACTTTTAGGAAACACACAGAGAATTATTTAGGGGCAAGGGCCATAAGGTTGGAAAACTGAAATGGCTCAGAAAAAAATGAGAGTGCCTATATGTGATTAAGCAACAGGTAAAATGTGAATGGATGAATCTGTGTAAAAGGTATACAGGTGTTTCATTTTTGCAAGTTTGAAATTATTTCCAAGTAAAAAGTCTTTTACAGGGCCTCACTGGTGGCACAAGGGGTCAAGTCTCAGCACTATGAAGCTATCTGCAGCCACCACAGCACGAGTTCGATCGCTGGCTAGGGAGATAACCCACATGGCGCAGCAGACCTCTCCTGTCTGGCCCGCTGCTCCCCTCAGCATTGTATTTCAGTAGATCCTCCTGTTCTGCTACCCACTCTGTCTCCGGTAAATCCTCTCTCTCACACACCCCCCACCTCTGGCCTACACCCCAGCTTTTGTATGCATAAGTAAATGAATTGTTGGTCGGGGGGGGGGGGAGAGTCTTTAACAAATATTCTAGGTTTACATTGTGTTTTCCCTGCCCAAGTCCTGCAATCAGCTTTCTCCAGAGGGCCCTAGCAAGCAGAAGCATTTAAAAGAATAGGTGACTGAGAAAGGAAACAATTCTTAGTATATGGAACAGCGAGCCCAAAGGCAAAGAAATGTGAAATACAAATGCAGATGGCCCTGCAAAAGGGGATCTTCTTCTGGCAAGTCAATTCAGGGGTGGCATCCAGGTGGGTAAACGTGCCCCCATGTGGGGATTAAGACACAGTTCCTCCAAGCTTCCCACAAGCCTCTTCCCACTCACCAGAGCACGTGTGATTTGGAGGCAGGGTTCAAGAATCTGACAGTCACCTTATCCTTAGGAAGCCAGCACTGCATTCGGAGGCACGTGATCTGTGGAAACCATTGAACCGACGCTTATCTATATTAACACAGAACATCCAGAACTATTGGAGGGAGTGTAGAAGTGGAACAGCATTGGAGATGAAAACTTTATCAGGAGTAGCAATGCTCCGGGTGAATGAGCACCCTCACCAGACCAATCAGAATACAGGAGCTATCAACCAACCCCAGCTCGGCAGTGCTCCAGCCAGGGCGGGGCCCACATGCCCAGAGTCATTTGTTTGCCTGGGCTTCTCACCACGCCAGCTCTAACTCTTGTCTATCGAGTGGGAAATTCGCAGAGAGGTGGCTGGCAAAGTAGACTAGGTCAAATGGTGGACGGAAACCAATCCAGGTTAGGTACCACAGAAAGTTGGCTGGCCCTCATTTGCCCCACCCTCTGCTGGGCTCACCCCTCAGAGAAGTCCAGGACACCTTGGGGAACAGGGGCAGTTGATGAGGTCTGACACAGGTTCAGGAGCCAGCAGGTTTGAGAAGGAAGACAGGTTCTCCCACATCCTGCTCGGGTAGGTGGTGGTGCTTCCTTTTCTCTTGGGAAGGAAGAGGTCAGGCCTGGGCTAGCCTTGCAGCAAACTATGAGAACTGTCAGGCGGCGAGGTTCCAGAGGGAAGTTGTACAGGCACCTTCTCTGGATATAGTGAGGGTGGAGGAATGAAGCCAGATGGAAGGACTTCTCTGGAGCAGGATGCACCAAGCCCAAATAGACATATGTCAAGGTCCCTTTTCCAGATCTCCCAGCCCGGTTATTCTCCCTGGGTCTAACCTGACCCTCCCTGCTGCATCTCTGGCCCACTTCCATTCATTTGGCTGCTTTTTAGATGTGTCTTCTAGTTTTCTTATTCCAGAATGAGTCCTGGTTCCCATGCTGGCTGTCATTCCTCAAAATCTCAGCCTGGGGTGAGGAAGCCAGGCATTTGGCTCCTTTGTAGGCTTTCAGAGCATGCAGTCAGCGCCTGAGTGAATATGATATTACCATCACTGAGACAGGAAATAGTACCATGTGGATGTGGGGTACATCTGAATTTGAGACTCCTTTCTCAGGCTCTGTGCCTAAGCACTTTACATGAATTAGATTTTCAAAAACTGTACCAGGTTGGAACTATCATCCTTATTTTACAGCTTAGGAAACTAGGGCCAGACAGGTTACATACCTTGTAAGGCCACACAATTCCAAGTGGCATCTAGATGGACACCCAGGCTTGTCAGGTTCCAACCTTCTGCTCTTGATTGCAACTCTGTATCACAGTACCTCCCCACCATCGCCACCTCCGCCTCCCCTGCTCTGGATCCTCCAGGGTCTCATATGTTGCTGCTGTTTTTGGCTTTTGGTATTTGGTTCCTTGTGTTTTAGGCTTCCTAAACATTGAGGCTCACAGATAGAAGGGAAGTCAGCAAAAACCACAGGCTGCCATGTTCCCCCCTGACTAGGAACCAGAGATTTAGGAGAAGTGGTGAAACATTTGGAAACTACAAACTGAGCTACTGGTCTCCCTTCTGGGGGGTGCTGAGCTCCCTCTATTTGGAGGAATCTCCCAATTCCTCCCATTATGCCAACTCCCTAGTTACAGGGAAAGACGTTTCAGAGGGAATAACATTTAAATTGGACTTTGTGGGTTATCTAGGGGCACACATGAAGAAAATATGTTGGAGGGTTGCTTGTGGGAAAGACATTCTGGGCCTCAGGAACTGCATACAGAAAAGCCTGTCTCCTTTCTCTTTTCCCAACTCCACCCTCACCCCCATTCTTCCCTCTCAGAGATCCATGATAGCCACAGAGCTTCTGGTGCTGACAAAGTGACAGTATTTCCCTTGTGTTGGACAGGGCTGTGTGCAGTCAGGGCCTTGGGGTGAAATTGGAATTCCAGGAAGAGAACCCCACATGAAGTGGTCCACGGGTCTCCATCACAGAGCAGATTCCCCATCAAGCACTTGAATCTTGCCTGTTTCTTCAGCTACTAATTTTGTCCTCTTTCTGGCTAAGAAGAGGACGTCTTCTTTTCTGCCCATTGACTGACACTGAAATTACCACCGCTGGCTCAGGCTAGCAGACTATCTCAGTCTCTGAGTAATCATGTCCAGCCAAAGGGCAGATGCATGGTGAGGGGAAGGGTACAGGGTGGAAGTTATACCACAGGAAGCACAAGGACATTTTCTCCAAAACCTCTCTCCCCTTCCTTGGCCTTTTCCTAACCTCAAAGTACCCCTTCACTCCACATCTACCCCCAAAGGCAAGGCTGAAGGCTGATTTCTTTCTCTGTGGCTAGTTTGTTATTAACAAAGCAAGTCTCTTTTTTTTTTTTTTTGACTCAATGGCAAGGGCCTTGGGATGTAGTTTGATGTGGTAGGGATATTAATGGCTCCTAATTGTCCCCAAGATTGACAAAGCCAGCTTCCTGTCTGTCTCAGTCTCCAAAGCTGGCTCCCCTTTCCATGACAGCCTCTAGAACTGGAATATCTGCTCCCAGCCTTGGACCTGGGCACTGACTGCCAGACAGAGCTGCTCAACTGGCCACTGGAAGGGCATGTCCTTTCCATTCCCTTTGGTCTCCTAGTCCTCTCCATCTGCCTTGCCAAAGGAATAACTCACTGGCAGAACAGAATGTTGTCCTCAAATGTCCATCTTTAGCCTAGTAGTTCTTGCTCCAGGCTTTTTATAGATGTGTTGAGGGGAAAAGTGGCATTCAGGTAACAGGGCTGATGCAGCCAAATGCAGGTGGACCTCGCTTTCAGAAAACTCCATGATCAATGTGAATTCTTCCTGCATGGCTGTTACATACATCAGAAAGGATTCACTCCAGTAAGAATAATGACTTTCTCATTTTATGCACTCTTCAAAATAATCTTTAAGGAGTAGGAGGGAGCTGGTAAGTCAAAGAAATCAAGGATTTAGAAAATTTTTGAAATTTGGTCATTAGCAATACTGAGTCCAGAGTATGAAAATTCACTCCTTTACCATGACAGGAGTTTTTCTATGGTGGTCCAGAGTCAAGATCTGGGTCAAGTGCCTATCTTGGGAAGGGGAAAGGCAGACCCGATGGGGAGTCCTGTCCCATGGAGAGGCCTAGATCACACATAGATCTGTGGGAACTAAATTGGCCTTAGATTGCCCAAAGGTGGGCAGCCAAGAGAAGCTGCAGTCCAGATCAATGCACAAACAAGTCTGTATTCAGCCCTGAATGCTTGTACACTGACCTGCCTGCTCTCCTATTTTTATAAGACAAGGAGGGATTATCCAGTAATCTGCCAGGGTCAGACCAGCTGTGGGGATTTGTAGGCCCAAATAGGGACAAATGACTTTTTAAGGAGGAAATGGAAAGAGTGCAGGAAGAGTGCAGGACAGATGGCCAGATTCATCAGGTGAGGAAGGGGGAAAGTGATTAGCATCCCATGAGCACACTGGAATTTTAGTCCAAAGATTCTTGAGAATACTATAGGGAACACGTCCACTATCCCTTCCACATTTGAAACCCAAGTCTCTCCAGAGAGGAACGAATTGCAGGACCCCTTGAAAATAGAGACCTGGACAACCAGGATTAGAAAGATTATGTAGCAATTTAATGAATTAACATTTCCTGCTCCCAGACAAAAGCAACACAAGAATACTTTTCCTCCCTTTGCACTGAATCAATGATAATCAGCACATTTGGAAATCCTTGGTTCTCTATAAAAACAGCTGTAGGTACCTAAAAGCCTTTTCATGAAATGAAGTGTCAGATTCATCTTGATTTGCTGCTCAGTGACACTGTCACTTGGGTACTTGTCAAATCTCTTAAGCACCTCCTTAGAGGCAGCAGCCATGTCTAAATTGGCTTTGCATGTCCTGTAGTGCCCAATAGTGCCTGGCACATTGTTGGCTCTGTAGATATCTGGTGAAATGAACTGAACACAAATGGGTAGGAGGCCCAGTTTAAAACCTTTTTTAAGTAAAGAAACTGAATACTAGAGCATAGGAAGAAATGTTCTAAACCTACCTTCTTTTGGGGGTAGGACAGGGGCCTGAGCCCATAACCACTGCCCCAGGGTTTGGCTTCCTGGGCTTACTCAGGTGCCAGGGTTACTTTACCTCCTGCAGTCTGGTACATTTCCACCTTTCCTCCTTTCCTCAATACCAACCAGTCTGACATGGGTCCCTCCCTCTCTCTAGCCCAATACTAAGATGTGAAATTTCTCTATCATCATAGTGAATTGGTGAAGCTACTGAGATAGTAAGCAATCCATCATAACATTTGTGACCGGTTAACTTTAATTTGTCAAAATAAATCTGCAGTATTTTGCATGTTAGTAATACAGTGCTGGTATTGACAGGAAAAATCATCATCTGCTTACATAGAAACCTTCATTTAGGAGCACACCTTAGGAGGGAAATGGATACACAATAAAAGGCAAAGTGCAGGCCAAGCAGTGAGCCCTAGAGCATAACAGGCTGAATGTCAGATTTGAGGATTATCTAATACAACTGTTTAGCTGCCAATCTGATAAAGGGGAAGCTCTCAAACAGGTTACAACCAGAAGGGGGAAACATACTCTGCTTTTTCGTAGAGTGGTGGCCGTCGTGCCTTCAACACTTGGTTGAATCAGTTCACTGGCATCAAAACTCAATTACAGTTCCACGACAGAATTTCACCAGAACCTACTTGCTCCCCCTTTACCCCTTTCAATGGCCCGCTTCCACCCCCATCCTGCCATCAACTCTCTCCCTCCCAAAAGAAGACACGACGTGGCTTTATTATTGCGGACAAGCTTCTTATGTGAATAAAGAATGCATACAAAATAGCATTTTAACTGAAGTTATACAATGGTCTCACTCCTGTTTATTATACAATGAATTGATAAAACAATCATTTCTAGTATATATCTTTTTTCTTTTAAAGAACTAATACTCTCGGGGTTCTGACGATCACATTCTAGCCTGGGGGTAGGCGCTATACCTGCCCCCACTGAAGATTGCTCTTTGGGCCACTGTGGAGGAATTCGGGCTGTCTGACTCACGGAGGATCATGATTGCCAGCCCAACCAGAGATGACAGGTCCCAGCAGCCAGTACCAGGACCTGGTCCTGGCGCTGCCTGCCAGGAAATGGGGGCTTCCTCTAAATGTGGCCACTACCCGCTCAATCCAGGCCTCAGCAGGGCCATGTATGGATGGGTCTTCCTTACACAAGTCTTTCTAGTAGTCCACACATAATGCTCTACATATTAAAAACAAACCATCTTTGTACTGTGGATAAGAACAGTTGTAACAAAGTCATAGCTACGTATTTTTCTCTACATTTTGTTTATTGAGACAAACTAATTAAAAGGCACAAACATAGGGCATGTTTACATGGACATTATAACAAACATATACATTAAAAGTGTAGGAATGTGTTGCCTTCCTGCTAAACAGAAAGATCCTAAGCTTTTATATATACAAAAGTTGTACAATTTAATGTCCTAAAGTACAAAAGATCATTTATAAAATTATTTTACACTAAGTACTATTTATTTTATTTTTTACTATGTAGTTTAACCCCCTAGAACTGTTTGTATAATGACACACAGATACCTGTCCCTGATGTAGGAAGCCTGCTCAGATGCAAGGTATTTTGATGTTTGAACTGACACAGTGGGGTATATACGGAAGTCATCCAGTTTGATAGTCAGTCCTGCAAATATTCTGCAAGATCAACAAAACTAATTTCCATTTCACTTAACTGCAAGATTAGAAAAGGAAAAAAACCCAAAACATATTGCAACTTAAAAAAAAAAAAAATCACAGCATCTTGGTTTTAGTAAGTTTTTAAAAACACAATGCTTAAAAACATTAATGTGTGGCATGATGGTGTAAAGAGTATCTGTTTCCCTAGCTTTTGGTTTCTACTTTATGTACAGAGATAAAACATCCCACTAAGAAATAAAAAGCACATGTTTTAACGTGCACAATCATTGCTGGGTTTCTACAGGGAATGCAGACAGCTGTCTCCCTGAAAACACCACAAAGCTGATATAAGTGTTTCCTCAAAGAAAAAGAAAAGTGATGTCCATATTTACAAAGTTGAACAAATCTGCACAATACTTGATTAAGAAACGGAAGGAGAAATTAAAAAAAAAAAAGGTACACTCTGCTTGTTCTGAAGGGGTATACTACCTAGTTAGTGGTTAGAATAAAAACTGTATACAATTTAATATAAGACATAAACTCTAGTGAGCAACTAACACATCTGTCCCTGTTGTAATATCAACAGGCTCTGATTGGGGGAGAGAGGGGCATATTACATCCCAGTGCCTCCAGCGTCTTCCAATTTAAAGTAATATATTTTAACAGTTTCAAAGTATTCCTTGGATCCTGAATAGGAGTCCTATCAGCCTCCATTTGTTAGGAGTCTGCTTGTCCGCACTCTTGACTTCTCCTCTGTCAACTGCGGCCTTTTCTTATCAAAACACAATTTATATTTTGGTTGGGTATTTTTTTTTTTAATTTTTTAAAAAGTCAACTACAATGCTATATTCCATCAGGATTAATATGCTGAGCAATATTTACATCTCCAAATATCAGGTCACAATCCCTCTTATATGTTGAAGTTAGAATGATAAATTATCATATGCTTTGCATATCAGAGCTGGTATCACCTTTCCCATAGGGAATGCTGCCTGAAATTAACATATTCCCAAAGGTAAAATGCATATTCTCTGAAATGCATTTTATTATGACAATGCATGTATTTACTCATAAAAACAATAAACAGACAATTCTACACTAGCTCTCAATCCATGGATTTAGAACTTCAGGTTAAAATCAGTCATCCACCTTGTATAGGGAGAAGAGTTCTGCTAGTGTTTAGAATAAAATGATTTAATGGGATTAGAAACAGTAATGCTGTTTTTTTAATTTTAAATAAATGGGTTTTGCTTTTTGTATGATTGGTTTTAATTCTGGCATTTCATCTTGCCAACTACTATCCTGTTTAAGCAATGCGGTCAGCTAAAAAGAATTTCTGATTAAACTAAAGTGGTCCAGTGATAAGTTACATACACACCCTACTTTGAACAATCCCAGCCAAATTGGAGAAAATGCTACTACACTATTATTAACTAATGTAATAAAATCTCCCAATTTCATGGTTTACTTTTTGCTTTAATAAACTAAAAGTAAGTTGCTGGTAAATATTTACTTTAACCCATACTTTGATTTTATAATACTGTTTACCAAGGTGGTGATGTAGGCAAAGCTTGGGGTAAGAAAGGCATGCTCTCTACAGGCCTCATTGCTATATTGAGAGGGGCAGCTAACGTCATAGGTGTGGGCAAGTTCATTGGAGACGTGATGGTGACAGGGTGTGCTATATTCACTGGCGCAGTGACAGGAGTAGGGAGGTTGACTGGGGTTGTGAGTGTTAGAGGAGAGGTCATGGATAATGGACTGGTTATAGTTACTGGGTGCCCTATGTTCATTGGGCTGGTTATATTAACTGCACTTGAAACATTTACTGGACTTCTCATGCTCATTGCAGCTGCCACTGTGACTGGGTTTGACATAGTCCCAGATGACACAGAGGATGTTATATTGAATGGAGTAGTGAGAGTCACAGGTGTCGTAGCAGCCGTGGAAGTTTGGCACAGGTTAGCAGCTTCTAAAATAAGAAGACAAAAGGACCTTTAGACTCTCCAAATAGTGGAAAAAATTCATAATTTCTGAATCAACTTCTTTTAATTAAAAAAGACAAACATTTAATAAATTAAACTAGTTTCCTATTAAGTGATCAAAAGGAAAGGAGGATCCTTCTGAATATAAGGCTGGGGGTACAAATCTCTTTTCTGATGCTAAACCTCCTTGTAAGGACTTAAGACAACTTAGTTAGCCCTGGCATTTTTGGTTTCAGGTTTAGATTTACTTACCTGCCTGACAGTGATGCTGGGAAGATCAATTAATTTCTGCAAGGCACTCTGGGGGGCAGAGATATCAAGCAGGGCTAAGTATTCTCACTATCATTTCATGCAGTTCCTTCTGGGTTCTAAAGACTTTCCTGGGAAGAGCCAACCATGGGTAGGCCAGGTGAAAAGAACTTGTTTACAAAAAGCTAGACTGATGGTTACACAATAACAGATATCAGAAAAATTTTCTTTTAAGTCACAGTGTAACTACCAGAAAAAGAGAGAGAGGGAGTGGGGGGAGAGAGAGAGAGAGAGAGAGAGAGAGAGAGAGAGAGAGAGAGAGAGAGAGAGAGAAAGAGAAAGAGAGAAAGAGAGAGAGAAAGAAAGAGAGAGAGAGAGAGAGAGAGAGAGAGAGAGAGATCTTGAATCCTATGTACTCTCAAATCTTCTTGGAAGTGAAGCCACATTCTGTTAAGGTTTTAAAAATTCTTAAGTGGATGGTAAACAAGAACTTTTAATATCGTATGTTTACTTCAGTGTTAGAAAAATTGTTCTAGTTAAATAATCCTGTTGTTTCTAGTTATGTTTCTTTTTACCATGTTAGGAAAGAAAAACTAGGCCTCAGTAGGTTTATGTTTTCCTTCCCATTTCCATTTCCTCTTCTATTTCTAATGCTAACAATCACATACTTTATGACTAGTACTATTTAAATACATATATTACACATAACACGGATCGTTCAAGGATGACGTAGCTAGGCAAGGAGACCCTGCAACTCACCATGAACTGGGGAAGCGTGGTCCCCAGGCCTAACCCTCAACAAAATTCAGCACTACCTATGGGTGTGTCAAAAAATAGCAGTAAGATGGATGTGTGGACTGACACTGATTTGGCTGTCAAGATGGATATATGCGTTTGAGACGATAGAGGGCTACAAGTCTTCCACACATGGGTCAAATCACCTTAGGTTAACCCTTAATCAATATAATGTAATTTTGGCTTACTCCATACTCCCTATCAGGGATTCCCAAAGCTGGCTGAGAATCAAAATCACCTGTCTAGAGAGCATTTAGTTTAAAAAAAAAAAAAAAAAAAAAAAAGGCTTCCTAGGAAATTCAACAGTGAGATTTAGATGAAACCTGGGAAATCTGACTTTATAAAAAGTTCCCTCAATAATGATCTCACTGTCATCCAGGTTTGGGAACTTATACTACCTTACTTAGGCCTAACATTTAAATGAGACATTGCTAATTCAAGTTTAGTTTTCCAGGTCAGCAGTGTCCTCGCCCCCAAAATGTGGCATTTACTAAGATGAATACAGAAGTTTCAAACATCAGTGTTCATTTCCAGAGAGATTCATGATACAAATGGTAATACAATAGCATTTTGTTTCACAGAGATCAGAAGATGAGTTAAACAACTGAGTCTTACTGTGCAGCAAACTGAAATACAATACCAAACAGAAGAGTGCAGAAAGAAAGAGAATGGAAGAGAAACCAATTCACTTTTGATGCTTAACACTGCTAAGGATAATCTCATCCTGTTTTCACTTTCCATGCACCATCTCCCTACCTCCCGCTCCTGCATTTTCTTGTTAAATCTAACAGTCCTTTTACTATAATTTAAACACTTCTTTAAAGTAAAACAGCCTTTATAGTATACATGCTTTCAACCCACTATGCAGTTATTATAGCAAACAGACATATGTACAACTTTCTACATCCCTCATCCCACTTGTCCACCCTTTCTCATACCAAAAAACATTTTATCAAGATAATAACAAATCTTCATTTGGAAGGTAGGAACAAGCAGCAGCACCTGAGGAAGAGTGGAAAGTCTATCTGGACTGCTGATTTATTTTCCTCCAATGATAGTAGATACATGAAAAAGGGTGCTATTTCTTTTAGCTTTATAAAGTTTGTGGGATGTTTAGAGGGGAACATGTATCCACACTATAAAAGCAAAGGATAGAAGAGACTACAGAGAAAAGGAATTACAGAAGTGCCTATTCACAGAAAATTCCTAATGAATTTTTAAAAAGCAGTAAAACAGCACAATGGGGGAGAAAAGAAGAAATTTAGGACTCTGTCCTATGGTTGATGGTACAAATGATTTATTGGAAATGGCTGTACAATAGTCCAGCTATAACTAGTATGTTGAAAAGTTGTGTTGAAAACTGATGCTGTAATTGGTTCTGTATAAAATTTACAGGAGAGAAAACAAAAGCATTCTTAATTTTAGTAAAAATTACAGTAATGTCTCTAGCAACTGAAGTACATAGATGTTCAGCTAATTCCAGTTCCAGTGACAGGTTTTATGAGATTTTGGGTGAGACCAAGAGAAATGAAATCAGTACAATTCAGCAGATCCTTGGATATTTTTGTCATAATTTTGATGAAGGAAAAAAATAATCCAATTCAACACTGAATAAACAGACATTCCTGCTTTCAGGACCTGCTTTCAGTAAATGCTTTAAGACTTATTTTCTAAGTACCTACTGACAATGTTAAATGAGGACTTCCGTGGTCTGAAATGTAACAATACAATGCAAAAAGAACACTAAAGAGCAGAAAACAGCACAGTTGTAAGAAAATAAACTAATGTATACATAAGGATATTTCATCCATTTTTAGAAATGGGAGTATTTTAGAGGAAAAAAAGAAAACCCTTAATGTTATGGAAGTTGACATAAAAACTGAACTCTGACTGAAAACAGTGAAGGACCAAATCTGGCTACAAAACTGTTTAAGAAAAAAAAAGAAAGAAATCAAAAGAACATAAGAAGTACTGAGAATTTCATTTTCTCATTTAAAAAACTTACCTGAAAGCCTAGGAGGTTTGTGTTGCCAATAACTTTACAAGCCATGTCCCGGCACAAAGCCTTTCCATAAAGCAAGACGCCCTTCTTGATTTGGTCACTTGGTGCACTAAACGAAAATGCTTCCCTAGCTGTGCTTTGAGTACTGGAAGCCTCGTCTTACCTTTCTTTCTTGCTTTGACAGCTTCTTCCCACAGCCTCAATGTCTCTACCTGCTTCCCTGGCCAGCTTGTCACATGCTGCTGCTGCTGCTGCTGCTGCTGTTGCTGCTGCTGCTGCTTCTGGTTGCTGGGCTCTTCACTCATACATGCTACTCCAAAGGCAAACCAGAAACATCGTATTTACCATGGAAAAGTGTGGCCATTTTTTTCAAAATCCAAACCTCAGTACTCTGACTCCGCTTGCCTCAATGATCTTTTTATCATCAACTTGATTGCTTTTACTATAGTATACCCTTTTTACTGCTTGTGTCTATGTTGGTCAAAATAGAGAAATTAACTTTAAAAGCCTAGAGAGCTAGGGAAAGCCAATAAAAAAGAGAAAATATTTCTCTATTAATAACTTAATAGAGAAAGAAAAACAGATTAAAGCACATTACGCATTCTTTCTCAGTCTCTTTTGGCCACCTATTTTTTGAAAATTTTAGTTTAGTGGCATAAAGTACATACATAATTGAAAACAGAATTAGGAAAACACTTTCTTCTAATGGATAAGGCAATCTTAAAGAAAAAGTATGAGTAAATGCAAGTATTTCATTTTATCCACAAGTCCCTAGAAAATACTAATTGAATTCTAAATTTAAGGATTTGAGTCTGAAAAGTAAACTTATTAACACTGCTTTCATCGTTAAGGCTATTAAGGACATGTTATTCATACAATCAGGAATTAGAAGACACTGACAGTTGAGAATCTTCCTAACATTAAATAAAAGAATTAAATTTGCCTGGCATAAGATAGAAATTCTAGTGTGGTTTCTGTTATCTGAGTCTAACGTACTAGAAATTTTTCTCCAAAACCCACAAAGAAGGGACAGACTGAAAAATAGCTGCAGAGAAATTCTATTCTTCTTACAAGCACAGAATTTAAGGCAAATCAATGTAGAGCTTATCAGTGTTGTATGTGTATGTGTATCTCAAGTTTATTTTAAAAGCAGATATATGCTCTCCATAGATGCATGTTTGCATATTTTAGTAACAGGAGGAGACATGTAAGATGAACATTAACATAGTCCTGAGAGCAGAGAAAAATACCTTTAACACATTACAAAAACATCTAGGTTTCATCAACCTGAAATGCAAAAGAAATAGTTTGAAGTATCACCTACTTTTACTGATGCCTTGTTTACATGTATTACAGTTGATACTTTGGCTTTGCCCATGTGTCTTTAAGTGGCTGGTGATGTATGCTGCGCTCAGGAGCTTCCCACAGATGTTACATGATACCTTGCCTTCGTGGCGCACCATGTGTGTCCGCAGTCTGTCTTTGGTGGCAAAGGCAGCAGTGCACGTCTGCATGAGGGAGGAAAACTTTTTTTAAATATAGACTATCCTGTTCTACTCATTTTAAAGTACGTTATATTCTAGGTATTACCCTACCCATATCATGAAGCAGACAGAGTACACAGAATTTTAATTGCATGTGCTACTTTGAATCATAATATAAAAAAAATTAGGTGATCTATAGACCCTCACATTTTGGGGGAAGAAAAAGTATCAAAATAGAGTAGTGAAAAGCTAGTTTAGAGACAGTTAAACCTAGATTTAAACCCAGCAACCCAACTCACTAAATCGTTTAACCATAAGCAAGTAAATCTATCTGAATGTTTCTTCATCTATAAAATGAGAATAATACCTACCTCAGAAAATTATGGATGGATTAAGAGCCTGGCTCAAGGCCTTGCACTCAATAACACTAGTTTCCTTCCTTCAACTGGATTTTTCTTAGAATTCAAATCATTTACTTAATAAAATTAGTCATTAACAAATTTAACTGCAAGGAGAACAAAAAGACTTCGAGCAACAAACTAGAATTACTGATGCCTAAAGTAGCTGTTTAATTTAGCAAGATTTTTAACCTTTTCGTTATCACAACTTATGTTAAAATCATTAACATGAAGAGATTTCAAATTAGTAAATACTCTAATTTGGCAATATAGCAGATAAAAATCTAGTAAGCGACAATATTTTTCTTCTGTAACAATTAAAACCACCTCAACTATGAACCCCCACATTAACTTAAAGCGCCTAATTTATTCATTTCAAACACACAACAACCTTTGCAAGATAATTTTTTTCTTCTAACAATAAATGCTACTGTAAAGAGAAATGTAGCTTCACAAAAAGAACATATTTACACTTTTAAATGATCTCACCTCATAGAAAAGCTGTGGTTTTTATTTTATAAAATCAGAATTCAAATGGACCACATTTATTCAAGTCAATGATTTTAAGATTATTCAAAAATGGTGAGATATGACTGACTTCTGGATAATGTGCATTAAGTTCTACACTAAGGATAAGTTATTTTAACTCTTACTTGGCATTTGAAGGGTCTTTCTGTTGAGTGGACATGTTTTACATGACAGCTTAAGTGGTCCGGCCTGTGAAAGAGAGTTTTAACAGAAGATGTAATGGAACAGACATAGAGAAATGCTATTTACTGCGATGCTTACATGCTTGGCAGACTTGGGGTGCATTTTAAAGTTAGCAAAGTTACATACTCCCATCCTCCCAGTGCAAGCCTCCTTACCTCTCTTACCATAAACAAAAGTCTTAGTCCTTGACCTGTTTAATTTTCTCTCCTAGTCAACATCAAATCACATTAGGTCTTGATTCTTTACAATTACAAAAGAACCAGAGTTTCAGTCCTAACACTTGCCAGAAACAGCTACTACTGTATGAACTTTGAAAGGCGTTAAAAATGAAAATTAGTAAAATGTTAGTAACCACAGAAATATGGAAAATAGTCTCTTAATAGTTATTAAGAGTATACAAGATCATCTCAACTTCCAGGAAACAAATTTCTTTGATTTGCACAGACAGTGAACCTTACAGCAGGTCCCCCAACTGAACTGGAAGCTGGTGGTTTTGCAATGATAAGTATGGATGTGCCAAACGAAGGCCTTAGTCCACCAAGGCACTTCTTAAGTGAAATAAATAAGTTAATCACTGTGTCACCATTTGTCAACAACACCAAACTGGAATTAGATTTGAATGTGTGCTACTTTATCGAGCAGTAATCTCCTCTGATAACGTAGGCCTGTCCACACCTATTCTCACAAACCTTTGAGATCACAGAGACAAAACTGAAAGTTCACTGATACCATAATGGAAAAAAAAAAAAAAAGCAAAATGTAGTACCTCGAGAAGCCTTTCCCACAAACACTGCAAGTATAGGGTTTGGTGATGCCTCCTTCATGAGACCTCACATGGTAAGTCATCCGGTCCTTCCTCTTGAAGCGCTGATTACAAATAGGACACTCAAAGGGCTTTTCGTCCGAATGGGAGAGCTTGTGCCGGTTGAGATGATACACATCTCGGAAAGCCTTCCCACACATCTCACAAGCATGGTTCTTCTTGACAGGCTTACTGGGTTTCTTGACAGATTGGGTCACGGGCATAGCCGTGGTACTGGCACTGCTGCTGGGGTTTGTGCCCGAGGAAGATGTAGTGACTGTTGACAAGATGCCTGCAATGGTCGAGACCAACGAAGTTCGGCTGCTATCCCCAGCGATGGTGGAGATAAGGGGAACCACCGTGGTGGGGGTTTTCTTTGGCCGGGACACCAACTTGATCCCTGTGTGGCAGGACTCGTGGCGCCTCAGGTGATAGCTGTCCCTGAAAGCTTTACTGCAGTAAGTGCACACAAATGAAGTTTTGGGTTTTTCTTTTTTAATCCCAATGGCATCCTTTAATGTTTCTGGTGCAGCCTGAGGTTTCTGAGTTATTGGTATTGGAAGCAATGGTTTCTGATCAGGGGGCTCCACAGCAGAGCTCAGGAGGGGCAGCAAGCTGTTCTGTGCTGCTTGCTGTTGGTGATGGGAGGCTTCATGGGCCTAAAACCAAACATTTACACTTCAGAAACTCAGCCTCTCGCAATGACCTTCAAAATTCAACATGCTCCAGACAATAAAGACCAGAAAAAAATAGACAAAGAGGCTGTAAACTACTCTCTACAGAAGAGATCCAGAAACTACCTAGTTACTCTGCGCTCCCAATATAAAGCATCTAAAAACTGTGCAGACAGAAAACTTCTGCAACTAAGTTGTTCAAGGTGATCTTGCTTTCAAACAGCTGACTAAACTACACAGAGTTCATAAAGGTTCATAAAGGACATGCCAGCTGGAGAAATCAGTTTGCACTAGTCTGTCAGTGCTGAAACCAAGTTTAAATAACTTGTCAAAAAAAATTACACTCCAGACTTAAGTATTTTAACAGTACCTCACTGCAGTAATGCACAAACCACACACACACACACACGTAACCATCTACTTGACTACTATCTAGGAAAAGGTCTCCCTTTTCATCAGAAAACTCAGTGACTAAGGAAGGAGCAGGTTGCTAAGTGATAAAAGGAATCTAGTTCTCTGAATACATATGCTAATTGTTAAGTTTACTTTTAAAGTTTTCATTTAGCGCCACTAAAAGATTTGGTTGAAATAAAACCTGCTATTAATCAACCTGGAAGGCATCTGTGAAGGTAGCCCATGGCAAAACACCTGTCAGTTGTTTCTCAGTTCATTAAATCTTACACTAGACATCTGCATTCTTTAGCAACACTAGTTCTTTAAACTCTAAGCGCTGAAAGACAGACTCGTAAGAGAAAATAAACTATAAATAATTAGAATTCCTTTCATTTTCATCTTCTTCCAGAAGTTGTATGTTTCATTAAAATATTAGACATGCTGTTATAATGTGCTTCTCCAGTCCAAAATGGGGGGGGCTGGACCCTGGACATTTTCTTTTGTTGCACTGAAACTAAAATTTCATCGCAGATCAGTTGCTTGGTATTTATGTGTAGTTACTCTCTTCGTTTTGATTCTTTCAAAATTCGCCATACCTCCATAGTGATAAACATTTAGGAAATGATGGGAAAAATTCCTGAAATAGTTCTTCCTAATATGTTGTATTATGGAAACTCTTGACAGCACCCAAGCCCCTAGGCTTGCGTTTTGTCATCCTAAAAGGATACATGCATGCAGAGGTAAGAGTTCCAAATATGTCAAGCATACAGTGTCTTAGAAGGGGCCCATTCCATTACCTTAGACACTATAATCACAAGTCCTATAGTTAATTGAGGAAAACAAACAACAAGGAAACACACTCACATTCACACAGAACTCCCCCGCGACAGATAAAAATATTTATTATACATTGCTCTGCGTTTACTTGCAGCACAATAGCTAAGCCTGGATCCAGTCTCCCCCAAATCATTAAAAGGTGAGATGTCCAGAATTCAATTTAATAATTTTCAAGGACTCTCCCTTTGAGTCCCGAAAGTACTCAGAAATTATGTGCTTACTTACGAGCATCCTTTGGACTTAATGTTCATACTGAATTAAAGCCCACCACTGAATCACTTTATGGAGCTCCTGTCAGTGTGTCTACCCAGATGACATTAGTAGAAACTTTACAGATTCAAATTAATCTTACCCCTTTTCCAACATGGCTGTAGGATACCTAAGTTTCCATACAGGATACAATCGGTTAATAGCTGACGATAGCTCAAGATATACAATTTCAAATGCTAACAGATCAGATAATAGGAAATGCAAATCTTCTGGACAAAGTTCAGACTGATATCATTTAGAGGCATTTTTCAATTCTAAACAACCATTAGTTCGATGGAGAACTAAAAGCACTTACTGCCATTTTACCAATTCAGATGTCTGTGGCAACATAAAGTATTTTTACAGCACTGCTGAAGCTCACTTTCACAGGAGGGTCATACCAGGTCCCTGCTTCTTGGGTGTAAATGCTGTAGAATGCCTCGGCCACTACAGCAATCACTCTCTAGGGATTCCTAGGATCCCCACACTTCTACATGAAGCCTTCTAAGAGGGGAACTGGCTTTTCCCAACTTGTTCTCTGGGGGAGAGACAGAATAAAATAACCACCACAGTCTGCCTTCAGTGAAGTGATTAAAAGACAACAACTTCTGGTCATTTGACTAGCATCATCAAACCAAAGTTTTATCTCCCACCACTTTGAACTGCAAGGCTTGATGATCCCTACCAAGCTTTTCCTTTATCTGGGCCCGAAAAAAAACAAAACAGAATCGTAATTTCATCACCCAGGGTGGCAGGAATGGCACCATGAAATCTCCAGTGCTAGAGGGCAGAAGATTTTGTACTGAAACAAATTAGCATCAGTGAGTCATATCTTGAACGTCCTGTTAGGAGAATCATTCATCAAACATTTTAATAGCTATGCTTTCACTTTCCACCAGGTTATCTGAAAGCAAGCAGGTATTAAGTTGTTTTAAAATATAAATTCAATATAAATTCAATAGGCTGGTCCAGAAAAGAAACAGAAAGATTTAACTCTCTATTTCCCTAGTGAAAATTTATTTAAAAGTGGAACTCAATGAGTCTATTCATACCTTTCCATAGAAAAGACTGAAATATTCTCTTTACCCATTCAACTGTCCTCGGCTCTACATTTTAAGTTTTCCAACAATTTTCACAGCACACATTGCCAAGCCCAGGATCAAATATAAGCTTTCACACTTCTCCATCAGGTGGAAAAAAAGATTTTAATAGCTGAAAAAAATTAAATAATATAAATCTAATTAAAAAGTTTATCAATAAATGCTTGGTATTTGCTTTATCCAGGGAAGGAATAAAAGTATTCCAAAAGGTTTTCAACTTTCCAAGAGCTAGTTATGGTTCTTCCCTTCGCAGTAAGAACTCTCATTTTTTTTCAATCTCCATTAAATTCATAAAGAGCAGGTTTAGTATGGCAAATCTAAATCACTGATCATGTGAAAATCCCATTAATCCCACACTTTACAATGACTATTTGAAAGCTTTTTCTAGCAGACATTTGTCACCTTTGCACCAACCTGGATGCCAGTTAGTTATCTTTCCTTTTCCAATGCTCTTTTAAATTGGCTTATCACATTATTATCAAGCTCATTAAAAGACAAAACAATACTCAAATAGAATGAGAAAAAGGGGGAGTCTAATTTTTCTTATCTTCAATTTTAAGAAGCTCGAAATTTATTTCAACAATTACTTAAAATCAAATTACTCACATTTGAAAGGATATAGCCTTAAAAACAATAAACCAGCTCTACACAATAGGGAATGTTTGAATTATCCAATTCCCTGTATTAATTCCACTGGGATGGGTCCTGTGGTAAGAAGGATTTTTTGAAAATTCTGCATCCGTTCCTTGTTAGTTCCAAAAGGTCTCAAGCGCCCAAGCTACGCGTTTGGATTTCACTAAGGTATTCAAAGAAGGAAAAATAACTCACAGAGGCGGGAAGAAAGCACTTTAAGTGACGGAGCTTCCTAACCTCCTCCAGCTCTGAAGTTTCCCGGTGAGCTCATCACTACTGCCCACTAAGTGCTTCGTTTGCAAATAGAAACGAAGCCGGAAAAAAGTAAGTTCCAGCTTAAGACTTTCAATTAGGGGTCACCCACCTAAAGTGGGTGCTCAAGAGGACTGCCAACGTCTTGGCTAGAGTCACTTCCAAGTTTCTTGCAAAAAGTGAAGATCAACACCCCAACTAATGACTCATCTGGGGGCTTTGTAAGCAGACTTTGTTTGTTCTCTCCACTCTCCCCCACTTGGAGGAAACGTTCGAGGTGGGACGAGAAGGCGCTCAGGGAGAAGGCTGGGCCTCCTGGAGTCCCGGCCCCCTCGACTCCCCCCGCCCCGGCCCTGCTGGGGGATTCCCCGGCCTGAATGGGCCGGCGGAGAGCTGGACAGGGGGAGAGGGTGTCAGCTGCCAAGGCTCGGCAGAAGCTCGGGAAAGAAAAAATGTAAACCCAGTGAAAAAGTTTGGGGAGGGGATACACACTCACAGCAACCGCCCCCCCCAAGTGTGTAAACACGGGGGGGCCGGCGGGAAGGGGGAGTGGCGGGGAACCCAGGATTACCCGCTATTCGCGGGGATGGGGGGGGTGTCAGAAAGTCAACACACACACAAAAAAAAGAGATGAAAAGGCAGGAGAGCGAGTGAAACATAGATTGCGGGGGGGAGGGCGGGGGATGACTCTAAGTAGAACCTGGGAACCCCCCTCACCCCAAGATGCGGGTCCGGGCTCGGAGCGCCGTGGCCAAGCGGCCCGCGCTATCCAGCGGCCCGGCGCCCTCCTTTCTCTGGGCCGCGGGTGGTGACAGCGACCGGCCTCCTCCCTTCCCCTTCAGGGCGGGAGCGAAGGGTGTGTGCGTGTGCGTGTGTGTGCCGGGGGGGCCCGGGGTTCACCCCGAGGCCTGCTCTCTCCCCCGCACCCCGTGAGGCCGCCTCCTTTCACCTCAGCAGCCCTGCACCGCCGGGGCGGGCGGGCGGAAAAACAAAGGGGGATTAAGGCCGGGCCGGAGAGCGGAGCCGGGAGGGAGGGGAGGAGGAGCGCCCGCCCGCCCGCCCGCCAGCCCGGGGCCCGGCCCCCCTGTCCCCCCCGTGCCCCCCCGGGGGGGGCCCCCAGTACCTGGAACAGGAACGCGGTCCAGTTGGCCTCCATGGCTGCGGCGGCCGACCCCCCTCCTCCCCACTCCCCCCGCTCGGGGAGCCTCCTCAGCCGGAGGAGGCGACAACAAAGCGGCGGCGGCGGCGGCGGCGGCAGCGGCAGCGGCGGCTCCTCAACATGGCAGCGCCGAGCGCGGCCACTTCCGGTAACCTCCGGGACGCACCACCGCGGCGGCGAGCGCGGGCGGGGGGGGAGCCCCGACCCGGCCGCCGCCGCCCCCAGTAGCCCGGACCCCTTCTGGGCGTCCCCGCTGCCGGCTCGCCGCCTCCGAGCTCAGCCAGTGCCCGCCGGCGGTGGGGTCAGGGCCCCCGCGGGGGGGCTGGGGTGGGGCCGGGGGCGGGGATGGGGCGCGGCGTCCCCCCCCGCGGGGGTGTGTGGTGCTGCGGTCCGTGGCTCAGGCAGCTGGAGCAGGGGGAGCTCAGGAGAGAAGATGGAGGACGCCAGGGTCTAACGCTGGCTCGTTGGGCACTGCTGGCCGGTCTCCCGCGACTCAAACGCAGTGCTCAGCGGCGTCGCGTCCCTGTCAGACCCTCAACGGAAGGCACAGGCCACTGTGGTCACCTGGTTCTCCAGTCCCTTATATGCGCGGCATAGTCCCACCTCAAAATCGGGGAAAGCCCCTTTGACTTCGAGTATCTCTTCCCCCTGGTATTGCATCGCCAGCTAGCTAAGCCCTTTTCACTCGCTGTGATATGCATTTGACTGGCCTTCCAACTCAAGCAGGGAATCCCACTGGGGTGCAGCTTCAGATCTTTCCAGTGCCTAGGGAAACACTTCCCACGCATAGAGATGTCATTACTGGGTTATTCTTGGGTGAAGGGCTGAGCTTCCTCATCCTTCCCTTAACTGCAGCTATGCTGTGACATTCTACCCCTTCTCCCGCCAAAAAAATAATAACAAGTGAGAGAATATAGACAAGAAATTATTTTAGTCTTTTAGTACAATCACCCCCCCCCAAAAAAAAACAAAAATCAAACTTCTGGTTGGATAGCGTCAGATGTCAAAGAGGTGACCCCAGTCTCTGTTTGCAGTTCCAAGTCTTCCATGTAGGCGTCACTACTACTGGAACTGTATGATGATGTCCTGAACGTTTTCTATCCTTTCCTCACATAGAGGTAGCTACTGGGAATATCAGAGACAAGCTATTATTAAACAAGTGTCTCCAGTCCAAGAAGTCTCCTGTGGCGGGAAATGAGGGGGCAGGCTGTATCAGTGATATTTTTATAAACTCTGGATAAAAAAAAATTGCTCAGATGGTCACATTATTTCAAGACTTCAACATCTTTTACAACCAACTGTCTCTTATCTTATATCCTCCATTTATTCCTCTCTAGATACATTCTTAACAAGGTAACCACCTCCAACTTCCCCCATACATACACAATAAAAACAATATGGTTGTAGAGTTCTATTGATAAAAAACTGAACAGGTATAGTAGTTAACAATCTGTGTTTCCTTTCTATCCACTACACATGTACAACCCCCTCCTACTCTTTCTCTTCCCCCAGTCATCATAATGAAGGGAAGAGGATGGTCTGGTTCCTTTTAGAGTTGATTCCCTATTGGATACTGTCTGGAGGGCTTGGGCTGACAACTCTGCAGTTTGGATCAGTAGCAGAAGCAAGTAACACATCAGGGAACTGGTCAGCCTAAGTCAGGAGGGGATAGAAAATGATGAGCAGTTTCAGATACATTCCTCAGCTGAAGAGCTGCAGTGGCCCATGTCTCCTATAGATGGCCATTAGTGTTCTTTTTTTTTTTTGGAAAGAAAAATAGAATGGTTTGGGAAGCCCAAGTTTATATATACATAAAAGATAAGGAGTTAAGTAAACTAAAAAACCTTTTTGCTCTGACCTTGGACACTGCATGATCTTTTATCTTCATTCAGTGACTACAAGTGTCTGCCTTTTTCCTGCCTTAAATATATTCACTTTAAGGTCTCTAATTAGTTACCTCTGTTTCCTCCTCCTCTGATTATTCCTGCCTTTCAAAGGAAGCTTCAGATTGTGAAAACTAATACTTAACAAAAACCCTATTCTAATGATAATATTGTCAGATTTTCCTGACCTGAACTTATCCGCAGAGACCTAGAAACCCTTCTCCAGCAATCTTTGTCACACTTCTGGAAAGGGGTTTCCCCATTAACAGGAAGTAGATGTCAAGTGAAAACAGTCCAGTTATCATAGCTGAAGAGCTGGAATTCAGAAGTATCACTCTTCTTTTTTTTTTTTTTAAAGATTTTTATTTATTTATACATACAAGCTGGGGTACAGGCCAGAGGCGTGGGGCGGCGAGAGGGTTCACCAGAGACAGAGTGGGGAGCAGAACAGGCAGATCAGAAATACACTGCTGAGGGGGGCAGCGGGCGAGGCAGGAGAGGTCTGCCGCACCATGTGGGATTCTCCCCAGCTGGGCGTCAAAACTCTCACAGTGTGCTGCCGACAGCTCCACAGTGCAGCGCTCAACCACCGCGCCACCAGGAAGGCCCCCGGTATCACTCTTCTTGAGGAAAATAACTAATTTTCTCTCTAGCCAAAACCAGAATTCCTGATTGCTTCCCAATCCCTCCCTTAAAAAGAAAAATTAACAACTTTTAAAAATCAGATGAAAATTTAAACCTTAGGATATTTGTTGGGCGGAGTATATCCAAAAGTTTGGAACAAGTACTCAAAAACAATCAGCTCCAACTGTTTTGAATAATACAATGAAACCAATAAGGTCAGACTCCATCCTGAGACCTGGCATTTCTACCCTTAGGGCACAAGCAAAATAAGTCCTCCGCCAAACCCCCATTCCAGCTTCACAGACCATATTGGGGTGGGGTGGAGGGGACAAAAGATTGTGAATGTTTTTAAAGACAGTAAATTTGTCTTATTTAAACAACTTCCACTGAGCATATCAATGATTTTTACCTTCAGAGATAATGACTCTAAAGTGTTTGATGTCTTTAGCAAAAAAAAAAAAAAAAAAATACACTGCCTAAATCCACCAAATAAAACTCAAATCCCCTTCCCACTCTGTTCAGGTTCCTCTTTCTCACCTCCGCTTGTTCGAGTCTGTCACTTAAGCTTTCAGGGCCTCAGTTTCCTCATCTGGAAAATGAGGACAAAATACCTATCTCTCACAGGGGTGACTTGTGGATTAAATGAGAAATGTATCTAAATGCTTAGAATATTTCCTGGGATAACCGGGATGATAAGTAAATATTTTTATTGGTGTTAGTGAGTGGTTGTAGGTTAACTATGGGAATTCTAATTATTCTGACCAGTTCATTATTCTTCTCACTTTCTCTACAAGGTTTTTCCCCATCTCCCATACCTCTCTTCTTCAAAGAGTTCTAAAGTAAAGGGATAGACATATGAGAAAGGAAGATGCCTATTAAGATCAGCTTTTCTAAAGACAACTTTTAACAAACATTAGAAAGCAAAAGAATATTTCTTCATATACTGGAGAGGACTTAAGAATCCTAGGAATAGAAAAATCTCTGATGTCAATTACCTGCCCCCAAGTAAGACTGCTCAACAAACCAAAATGAGATCAAATCCAAAAGCTTCATAGAGATTTCAAACTGGCAAGTTAATGGATTAACTCTTCTTATAAAACAGCCAGAATTGACAATAAACCTAGTAAAAACCACAACTGTAGTATTTAGATATACCAAAAAACACTGGCAGAGAGAAATATTACCCTTCATTACCAGCCTTAATGCAATGAAGAAAAGGAAGCATACTTTTTACCAGACCAAAGGGAAGAACATCCTACACAACTACCACCCCCCAACCAAAAAAAAAAAAAAAAAAAAAAAGCAAACCCAGCCAAGCTTCTCTTGAAGGAAAGCAGAAGTCATCTCTCTGCTCCCCCTCCACTCTACTTCTCCACCCAACTTCATAACCACACTAAGAGCTTAAGCCAATTGCCTGTGGCCCATGTGGTCAGAAGTTGGGTTTGTGTTTCATTTCTACCACCTAAAGTGTCATCACTAGCTATTTCTGTTTTAACTGGCAAGGTGAGGAAGGGGAAACAATGAAAGAAAATTTTTTTTCTGAATACTTATTTAAGTTCCTTGACAGCTGGAACAAAGTCACAGGGAACAAAGGACAGGAAACATATCTACCATTTCCCTAGTAGGCAACTGGTAGTTGAAGGTTGTTAGACATGCTATTGTTTCTAAGGGTTACACACCTAAGATGCCAAAAAGAAATACAAACCCACAGAAACACAGTCATCACCTTAACTTTTCTCAAAATCAATCATGCCAGAAATCAATGCTAAATCTAGCTCTATCCACAAAGCATATGAGTAGAAATACTAACTTCTACTTTATAACTCCTGAACAGATGACAGAGGATATACAACAAATAAATGGCAGGCAAAATAGCACAGACCACGAAAAGGAAAGAAACTAAGACAAGGCCTCCCTGGTGGTGCAGGGGTTAGAGTCTGAGTGCTATCAAACTATCGCCAGCCACTACAGCATGAGTTCTGGCTTCAGTTCTATCCCCGGCCAGGGAGCTAACCCACATGGCACAGCAGATCTCTCCTGTCTTGCCTGTTGCTCCCCTCAGCAGTGTATTTCAGTAGTTCTGCCTGTTCTGCTCCCCACTCTGTCTCTGGTGAACCCTTTCACTCCCCTGCACTCTGGCCTACACCCCAGTTCTTGTATGCATAAATAAATAAATAAATCTTAAAAAAAAAAAGAAACTAAGACAGGTCAAAAATACACCAAGTAAGAAATTCAATACAACTGGAAAACATACTCTCATGCATCAACATTTCTCCTTTAGACACCTGTTCCTCCCTGTCCTTAGATACCCCAAGTCCAGGGTAATGCCTGAGCTTAAAAAAAGTCGATACTTAGCAAGTCATGCAAACTTGGTGGGCCTAACACAAACTACAAAGCTAAGTCACAACATACTAGTAGTCAAACATAAACATAAACTCTTATATAAGTATTCGGTACAAAGGTAAAGCTCATTTCAGTGGCTAAAGCCTCCACCCCAAGTACAGAGGGATATAGTGATACTAAGCAGCAATGTGCTATCCATCTGCATTAGCAGAGAAATTACTAGTGTTTATTTGCACAAAAACCTACTTATTAATACCTGTCCAAAAGTTCTTGTGAAGAGCAGGGGCAGAGCTAAAACAGATACAGCAAGTGAATACTCTTTACCTAAACTCCAATAGAAATATCTCTTCAATCCTTCTTCATACCATTTTTAGGGATAGTCCAGGGTTCAGGAAGGATCCTATTTCTCAGAAGTCTCCAAAGAGTTAGCATATTAATACAAGCAGATTTTATGGCTCCCTCTTTCTGAGTTAGTACTCCTTCTTCCCTTTTCACTGGCCTAGATTAAAAAAAAAAAAAGGCCTCATCGGTTCAGTCTGATCTTCAACTGAGGGTCCCTTCATCCCTAGCAGTGAAAGGAATAATAAAGCAGATGTTGAGGAGCCTATACAGTATGTTCCATGGGTGAGGGGAGTGAGCAGTGGTGACCTAAGACACTGGTATAACATCACAAGGCCAGACTAAGTCCTAGAAAGGCCACTCCATTTTAAACAATGCCAAAAGATGGCAATACAGGCCAGAATATAAGATCTGGTTAAAGTTCTGGAAGATGGAATTAGTTCCTTTAAGGATGTTTCTTGCTCCTGCAAAGTCTCTGAATTAGAAGTTGTTTAAAGTTCTAGTCAGTCATCAGGTCTAGGCAGAAAGGCAGGTGCAGAGACCTGGAAAGCTAGTTGTTAAAAGCTCTACCTAGGGACAGCAACTGTATTCAGCATTTATTCCTTAAGCTGTGAATAATAATACACAAGCTTACCAGCTATCCACAAACCACTTGAAGCATTTCACCCTTGGTTCCCTGAGCAGTGGCAGCAAACTGCTAAACCTGAAGGAAGAGGAACAAAATTCCTAGAGGCAGGATAGATTTTGACTTGATGAATAATTTACTGCTATACAAAGAACTCAGATTCAAGAGAATCTAGATTTTTTTTTTTTTTTTACCTTTGATGTAATTTTAGTCTCTTTAACAAAGCACACAAGATTCTACTCAACTAGTTGACGGAAGTTAATTAGTCCTCTGCCCCCAGGTCTGACCCTGTCCTTTGCTTTTTGTCTGGCTGACCTTACATAAGTCCGGCCCACTCCTCAGTTCCCAGCTGTTTCCTCTTATTTTTCTAAGTTCCCGGCCACCCCCTTTCACTTTCTCTCCCCTTTCATTCAGTAGTGAATGCTCAGAGAGCAGATGGCAAGTAGTCCAAGTCAATAAAATGTTTCCTGAGCATCAGGTACAAGGAAAAACCAGAAAATAGGCACTCTGGAGGTTGGAATACACATTATTTATGCCTTTTAGTAGCTTGCACTTTATATGGAAGAGGAGTGCACTTATTCCTCATACATGGCAGTTATATTCAGGCCAATTTATTGAAACTAAATTTATATTACAGGACCAAAAAAACTCCTTTGACATTTTTCAAAGAGGATTTTTTGTTTGCATCAGAACAATTATTCCTACAGTAATTCACCCAGTCTCCTAGTGAACTCATGTGGAAGTCTGAGGAAGTCCCCATGCTTTATATGTTTACTTAGCTGAGACAGTTAATCACTTAAGAAGGATCCTAGTTTGTACTATAATTTCTACTAACTCTTACCAAAGAACTAAGATTATTCAAAGAGAAAGTTTGCTATTAGAGGTACATTTGGGATTTATTCCAGTGATCTCCTTAAAGCCATGGGAATTGGGGATGGAAACTCACCTGGGGAGAGGAAAGGGAGAAAGGGGCACCACAAGTCCAACATCTTCAATCAAGATGCTTACTCTAGTTAAGTCTCTCCTGGCAACTCTAAGAGTCCTGGAAACACCTAAAGCTACAAATATCACATGGATGATACCTAAAGAGAATCAACCCAGAGTCCCAAATTCACTGTGTTAAATCCATTGTATAAAGTAATTAAAGAGCACTGGAAAGGAAGCAAGTATATTCAAGGGGCTATTTGCTCTCTTTAATACTAAATATGAGACTTCCCCTTATCCTTTAAATGATTGCTTTGATATGGTAGATTGTCATCTAGGGCTATCAAGACTGATGTCTAAGAGGTTGTATTAAGGGCTAAGTGAAATGCAGAATTTTACTGCAAACTAAAGTAGTAGTTGCCTTTAAAAACACATCTATCTGGAGTAGCAAAACAATTATTCTGTATATTGTGTGTGGTGAATTTAATAAGAATTTGTGTAAATAAATGTATATTCAGCTACCAAAAGAAATGCAGATGTTTGCAGACTTTCCCACTCACAGGGTCTTTCCTATGACCGTTCTCTGTAGGGTTGCTGCTCAGTTACTGAGTGGCTAAGCCAGGCCCTGACCACACTGTATGACTGGCTATACTTCTGTGGGGCCAACCTGACTAGTATGAGTCAAAAGAAGGCTAGAACTTCCTTGACAATAGTTGTGCATTGCACCCTGCTTTCTTGCTGCTGGGCCACGGCCACAGTAACTGGATAAACTCCAGCTAACTGTCCTCAGCAACCAGGGCATGAACACGGATCAAACACAGCACCATGGGACACCCTGGTGGCATCAGGCGAACATTACAGGTGATGTTCACTTGAGTCCCCCTTTTAAATTAGCAGGAGTAAAATACAGAGGAGGAACTTATCAAGGGCCTAGATTCAAGTTGTAGGGCTCTCTCTTTAATATCTGAGCTTATTTCCTCAAATTAATGAGAATAGTAACACTTTAGGGTTAAAATGAGTCAAAGTACTTCATAAAAGTTAGCTAATTCATTTAATAAGAATGGTATTTGTCTTACAGGCTTGCATTTTTCCCTTAAAAATTTCCATTAAAAAAGGGGCCTCCCCAGTGGCACAAAGGTTAAGTCTCAGCACTATGAAGCTATCTGCAGCCTCTGCAGCACCAGTTTGATCCTGCCAGGGAGCTTTCCACATGGCGCAGCAGACCTCTTCTGCCTTGACTACTGCTCCCATCAGCAGTGTACTTCAGTAGATCTGCCTGTACTGCTCCCCACTTTGTCCCTGGTGAAACCTCTCACCACTCCACACCTCTGGCCTATACCCCAGTTCTTGTATACATAAATAAATCTTAAAAAAAGGGGGGGGAGGGACCAAGGGCATGAACGCTTGCGGTCACCACTTGGGGAATAAACCTAATCTGACTGGAGGAACACACTGTATAGCAGATTAAATTGATGCAGTACACCTGCAAGAATTTTATGAACCTATTTATCCTTAAACATTTGTTAAGGTGTGCTCACTAGCACAATGTGCATTTTGGAGTAAGTGTCAATTATTAGCAGCCCTTGCCCACAGTGTTTATCACATAGCTGGGAGAAAGAAAACATACATGAAACAACTAGACAAGAACTTAAAGGCAACATGTAAATGCATGCATCATATGTGACATTATATAAATGTGCTGAAGAGTGAAACAAATAGAGTACAATTAGTTCAAGAATCTTTTAGCTGATGATGAAGGGGTAGAAAATGGAGATGCCTGTAGGATTTGGCTGCTTATATTAAATATTTGTTTACTAAGTTCCTTGGTCTTGAGAATCGCCTAAGCTAGTTGATAATTTGTCAGCTTAAAACCAGGGTCAGAGTACTGATGTGATGTTAACACTCTTCTCAAGTCAAGGAAATACACTATCCAGTTTCTTCATTCTATGTAAGTCCTTATACATTAATTTTTTTTTTTAAAGATTTATTTTTTATTTATACATACAAGCTGGGGTACAGGCCAGAGACGTGGGGCGGCGAGAGGGTTCACCAGAGACAGAGCGGGGAGCAGGACAGGCAGATCAGAAATACACTGCTGAGGGGAGCAGCGGGCGAGGCAGGAGAGGTCTGCCGCACCATGTGGGATTCTCCCCGGCCGGGAGTGGAACTCGCATCGCGGGCTGCGGACAGCTCCACAGCCCAGCGCTTAACCGCTGCGCCACCAGGGAGGCCCCTATACATTAATTTCTTTATGAATAAGTACTAAGAATCAAAATGATTTCAGTCTAACAAGAAATTTGCAGTAAGTCACCAAGAAAGGACCATTACATTGAGGTGATTTAATGTTTCTTTGTAAAGAACTAAACTTTCATTAAAAATAGAAAAATAAGACACAAGATTTAAATAGGAAAAGGAATTGCTTTCTCTGTCTTTTCAGGAACAATGGCATCAATTTTTGACATGTACTCAAAGTTTACAACAAAACTTTTGGCTTGCCAAGACTGATTTTGGGGACATTTACTTTTCCAGTTATACTTGGCTTAGGCTAGCACTTAAATTTCCTAGCTTCACATTTGAGGAATTATTTGATGGCAGTGTTAGGATTAAAACTACGTCTCCAGTAATCTACCCACAGAATATTGAGTTCTTTCCTTATCTTGTCAGTCAACATTTACTGTGTCAGCACTGTTATTTGGCTAATTAGAAAGCTCAAATATTACAAAAATTCCTTAAGGTAGAAAAAATAAAGAATAAGCAGCACTACGATAAATTGAGACTAAGTGCATCACAGAGAAGAGTGCTATTACATTGATTCAGCAGTTGCTTTTTATAGTTTCAGGAATTAAGTTTAACCTGAGGATGACCAGGATTTGAAGCAGAATGGTAACTGTTAAAGTGGGGTAAGAGTGGGAGAAAAGTGAATACACAGAAACAAAGAAGCGCAAGAAACCATGGCATTTACAGATCAACCAGAACAGGGGAAGATGTGCTTGAGAACAGTGGTTAAGTTGGAAAGGTAAACTATCACCCACTCTTGATTTCTATTAGGGGAGTTACATTTTAGGAAGATCAGACTTGATGTTAAGGATGGAAACTGGAGTCAGTGAAAGCAGCAAAAAATTCAGTAATGAATTTGGGGGCACAAAGATGTAGACACAGCAAATGGAGATAGAAGACAAAACAGTATCTTGAATTCTGTCTACCAAGTAAACAATTTTAATTCAAGTCATAGATGCAATGGCACCATGGTTACGAACTGTTTATGTTGTCAGATAGCTTGACACGTAGTAAAGGAGTCATTTTAGCTGTTTTAATTTCTACTGTCCTGCTAGTCATTTTACATTTCTAGTCTTAAGATGTGGATGTCACTATTGATTTTGTAAGTTAAAAGATTTTAAATGTCTCAAAAAAAAAAAAGAAACATCTAAGTCACAGAACAAAATGTTTTAATAGCCTCTTCTAGGTAACTATCAATTTACAACCAAGAGAAAAATTTGAGATCTATACTTACTGGTTATTTATTCAAGATTCAGAAAGGAATACCTAATTCAAATGTTCGGGTTTCTTTTACAAAGCAAATCATCAATAATTCTGTCCACTCAGTGCACAGCACTGTGGTTATGACCTATTAGACGAGACATAAGGACAACCCACTCTTTTTAGGTACAGTAGAAATAATCTGTAGGAACACTGAGGAAGAAACAAGAATGCTTATTCAAGTAAGTCTAGTGACTCTGTCAGACAAGTCTTGGTTCCTTAGGAAATAAAATTTCATGAACCAACAAAGTTGTAGATGGAAGTTAAATCAACTGTGATATACCAGAGGTACACACAACACAAAGTCTGTAAACATGAGGGTAAGCATGTCTGAATGGTAGGAATACATGCATTTGAAGTACTAACAAGTATTGCACTTCTCTAAATGAAGTTGAAGGCCAGTACAGGAGGAAGAAACAGTAGGACCCAAAGCAAGAAATTATGGGGAATGCCACTTTGTTGAAGTTGGCTGAGGGCCAGGTTACCAAGGACCTCACCTCAAGGCAACATTTCAAATTTTAGTCCGAAATGATAATTTTATTGCAGAAAGGTCACTTCAGCAACATTAGCTGGTAGAGAATTGGACTTGGGGTGAAGACACTAATGGATTCCTATCAGCTTTTTATTGACCATATTTTAGCTGTTGTAACTCAATTTTCTAGGAATTTTTAAAAGAAATTACTTAAAGACCTATTTAAAGGCTGTAGACTCTTTTGATTGATGGGGCAAGTTCATTCCTATGTATTAAACCTAACTGCTGCAACTTGAAAGCTTATCCCAAACTCATACACAAAGGCTCCTACAATTTTCAGCACCTGAGGATAGTATTCTGCCATACCATTCTGGCACTGTAACATCTCTCTCCAAATTTAGCCCTTCTCTTCTGCAAAAGGAATTCTCGATTTTCATTTCTGTGACTCTGGTTTCATAGTGCCTCTTCAAAAGACACCAGAGCTTAGGTTTTTAAGATCAAGTGCAGACATACTCAACCCAATTTGCAGCAAGGCCACTATTAGCAATTATCTTCTGTAGCCTAGCTTTCTACCTAAAATGTTTGGCAACTTTCTGTGTTAACTTTCTCTCCTGAAAAATCATCTTTGTCCACAGTAATATATTATCCTTCAAAATATAAGTTCTTAATGTTTTAAGACAAGTGAACCTATACCCATTTTCTTGACTAAGAAAGCCATCACCAAGTGGGCCTAAAACTTTACTATTCTTGGTGACAATTTAAATGAGAAGTTTGCATTGTGTTCTTCATAATGCAAAGTTGGGGGAGAGGGGAGGGAATGGCAAAAGCTTAGCTGAACATTAATTCCCAATAATTTTAAGCCTATAATGACATTAAGTAAACATGTGAACTGTGTACTGACTTTTTGACCACAAGGCACTGTGCCTACTTAAGGTCCAAAAAATAGAAAAATATAGTCAACCTGTTAAACAGGATTCTAAAACAAACTATCATTAAATGTCCTAGTAATACTGAGAAGTGTCATTCCAGAAACTGTTTCACACTATAAAAACTACAAAAAGGTCTCTGAAAGCATAATCAGTTTTTCTAGAACACGATCATTTTATGCCAACTTTTTTTTTTCCCTGCACATTTTCTCTTGTACCTAGTTCTTACACTCCTGGCCTTACTGTCCCATACCTGGAGACTGACAATGCATGCAGAAAAAAAAAAGGCAGATTCACATCTAAAGCATTTTCTACCGAACTCCAGAACCAGGACCTATTTATCTGATTTAAGGAAGTTTAGTGTCCATGTTCTATTCAAAATCAAAATGGATACAAAAGATGAAAGGTAAAGGATTTCGCTCAACATTTTAAAAGGTGAACTTATAGGAATAAAAACTTAACAAAATTAATGTTGGCATGGGTAGAGAATTAAGATAGTTAATTTCCACTTTGCTGCTAAGGATACCTTACAGTAGGGATAATTTCCTGATTGCTTATCATCTTAGCTCCCTCTAGTGACTAAATTATTTCCTGTAGCATTTACTCAAATAGATACCGGGCCTTCCTGGTGGCGCAGCGGTTGACCGCTGCACTGGGAGCTGTTCCCCGTGCGCGGTCGCCTGGCCAGGGAGAATACCACATGGCACGGCAGACCTCTCCTGCCTCACCCGCTGCTCCCCCCAGCAGTGTTATTTCTGATCTGCCTGTTCTGCTCCCCACTCTGTGTCTGGTAAACCCTCTCACCGCCCCACGCCTCTGGCCTGTACCCCAGCTTGTATGTATAAATAAATCTTAAAAAAAAAAAAAATCATTCAAGTTGTATGACAGCAGGAGTGAAGATACTTTTGAAGCTGGTGGTTGCGGAACTCCTTTGACTTTAGGAAACATAACACCTATTCTGAAGTAAAAGCCTTATGCAAAGGCATGCATAACTATTCTCTCCCCAGTAACACAGCTAGGCACCTATTAAATGTTTATGAGGTTACTTCTGCCTAAATTAACTTCTACAAGACAAAGAGTAATTTATTCAGTTTATGTGCTGTGTACTACCAAAAACCAAGTAATTTTTGTAATAGAAAAAACCTTCCCATGACCCCTATAGAAAACCACCTTCAGGGATATCAAGTATAGCTTTGAAAGTTAGCAAGCACCTCCAAATTCTCACAGTAGTAAGAGCTGTTGAAGGAAGTAGTATAATTTCTTGGGCCTATATTGAAAGCAAAAAGGTTTTGCCAGGATTACTATTTATTCAAGACAATCACAACAGACACACAGGTATTTCCTTATCTCTTTACTTTGTGCCAATCCCAGCTTTTCCTAAATTAGATTGGTCAATGTTCTTGTACATAAAGTACTGAAAGATAATTAGCCCAAAATTATTGAGTACTTGGCTATATCCATTACAGATGTCTGAGTATTTCCATCAGTGAGTACAATTGTTGAGTCTACTATAGCAATAAATTAAGAAATGTGGGTCAGACTTTTTCTTCTTGTGGCTATTTCAACTAAAAAAAAAACATACATCTCCATAAAGGATCCACAGTTAACACAGGTCCAAAATTATACAAAAGTTTTAGCCCTGTGTATTCTAGTTCTACAATCCCTTATCCGAACTCTTGGGGTGAGATTTGGGATTCAGAAATGTGCACTTTTGGCACATAGATCCTGTATCATGTAACACTTACAGCCAACCCTATGAGACCTATCAGTATTTCTGCATATGACAGGTTTGTTACACTAAGTAAAAAATGGAGCCATCAAATCTGGTCAGGTTTTACACGCAGTAAGTTTTAACAAAAAAAATCTAGCTTTGGAGTTTTTTGGATAAGAGATTGTAAACCTTTTTCTGCCTTCCCACTTTCTTCATACCATGATGAATATAAACCAAAGGATGGTTGTTACAATAGAACTTCAGTCTATCAAAAGTTCTCTCCTTTTAATACTAATTATGGTAAATACATACATATAACTTATTACAACTTCACATACAAACAGTGCATAAGTTCATATCCACAGTAAAAAAAAAATACACCAGGCCTAATGAGCAAGGTATATTTCAAAAACAAAACTGAGAAACTTGATTCTAGAGTCATATTGAACTTTAAGCTCTGCAATGGGGGGTGGAGGGGAGAGATGAGCCCTCCAAATTAATAGTTTAACCTAAGGAAGAAACAGCTTAAGGAAATCTGTTCATATTCTAACTGCAATTTTAAAAAACCCAACTTTTTAAAGACAAAACCGAGATCCCAAGCAATTAGGAATCAGAAAATGGGTTTCTTACCTTTTGTTTCCAGGACGTGGGCTGAGCAGCAAAGTGGATTATTCAATCTGATGTTATAAAAAATAATTGCTTCTCAGAGACTTAAGTTTTTCGTTGGTTAGGAAATAACTAATTATAGGCTCCCTACAATACTCTAAGGGGACATAAACAAGGAGAAAAGGGGTAAAATTGAAGTCACCTTAGTTCAAGGGTGTGACTATTAGAGCCGCCAATCGGAGTGGAGTAGGTTTATAGTCTGCATCTTCCATTACAGATTTAAACTTTATGGTCTTTAACTGCAAAAACCTGTGTCCTTCTATTGTGAGTGAACATTCAGTTTTTAAAAATGGCTGTGTATCAGAGTACTATTTCCCATCTCTCTTCAGTCTGAACTACTTTTTATATAGAGCAAGTCTTTCAACTTAGCTTTAAACACTCAACTTCCAAGTCAACTTTAATTTGGGCCTGTTCCCAAAATGTTCAATGCACAAAAATGAACCAAAGTTTGACTCCGCTTTATCTTCTGCAAAGTCAGTCATTTAAAAATACTAGTGCATCTAAAAAAAAATTACAAAATAGAACTTGGTTTTAAATGTCCTTCTGCCTCTACATTTTAAATTCTTAGCACAAAAACTAGTCATTTCCTCCTAGATTCTAAACTTAAAAAGACCTATTTCTCATTGACATTTTACAAAATTCACATAAATGTACTAGTCAGGTGACCTTAGGCAAATCTCTCTAGAGGCCTCCCCCAAACCAGTATTGCATTTTACTGACGTTTAAAAATCAGAAGAAAAAGGAATTTTAAATAAAAAATCCCCCCCCCCACATGAAAATTCAGCACCAAGGATCATGGTAAAAAGATACAAAAACAAGTCGACAAGATATCCCTAACTTTGGTATATTTTGGCTACAGAGTAACCTTATGGTTGAGTTTCAAAGCTAAATTCTAAAGATTACCCAGCTTTTTAGTAGCAATGATTTATTCAAATGAGCAGTTCACCTAATTTTCTGTTCAAATAGAAAATGTAACTTGTAGCCAGAGTGCTAATCTGAGAATTTTAACATTTAACACACACAACTTCTGAAATGAGCTACACTGAGACTCTCAGAGGCTATCTCTTCAAGCTAACATTTACTAGTCATCATCTTTGGCACAAGAGTGTTGTCTAGAAATCACAAGAAATAAGCAGCATTCATAAATTTTTTTTTATCACTTTTAATCAGAGTAGGAGCTTATCAGAAACTAGACCACCTCCTCAACTTACCATACCACATACACAAGTGCCTTAAGTCTTATTTTCTGTTAACAATATAGCTAATACCAACCACTAAGATTACCTTTCAAGAACCTTTAATTTACTAAAACATAAAAGTCAGAATCTTAAAGTCTTAACTGATAAACTAGTCACCCAGTTAAAAAATTACATGAAGAGGAAAAAGGACAACCATGCATAGTTTTTTAAAAAACGTTTATTTTTTTCAAAGAAAAACGGCAATAGCCAATCGGAAACCTACTTATTCTTCAACTCCAATTTTGTTTTCTTTAAATTTAGAAGTGACTTACTGATTTTTACTATTTTAAACAAACCCCCCCTTTCCCCTTTAAATGTTTACCATCTACTCGTGCTGAATCCTTCCAAGGAGATTGCTCCAGCGTATATCTCCAGGTCCTCGTTTTGCTCCTTTTACCAAAAAATGCAAAACACAATTCCATCGTGCATCTTAAGGGCTCCAATCGTCAAAAATAGGAAAAAAAAAATCTTTGGAATAGCCAATTAAGTTGAATAAAAAAAAAAATCCACACGAATGCGGTTTGGTTGGGGCAGGAATCCACTCCTATGTTCCTGGTAATCTGATCCCGCTCCATGAATCCTTGTAATTCATCCTCCCTATCCTATCCACATTATGATTTGAATCCAATGATCCAGCTCCAAGGATTGGGATCCAGTGAGCCCTCTCCAATCCAAACCTTTATAACCAGCAAAACCAAAAAAGAGGAGGCAAAATGTTAGATACTGTAATCAAAAAAGGTTTCTGGGGAATGATGAGTTATGTCTGTCATCAGTTTAACAGATGTACATCAATAACTATCAAATTCCCCAAAACAAGTTTCTGAATGGTGTTCAGATAAATTTTAGAAACTTAATCATCATAGAGACTAATTGGAAGAAGCATTTTATATTTACAGTTCAACTGATAATGCCAACACTTGTTACTGTACAGCGTATTACAGGTTTTGTGGTTGCAAAAAGTTATGTAGTTGAAAAGTTTACTGGTACTGCTACCCACCTAAGTCTAAACTAGGTCTAATGCTCCCATCTGCAATTTAATTGTAAATTAAAGTGTTTTAAACATAAGTCAATTATATTAGTTTAAAGGGGAAAGCGAGACTTAAAAATATCCCCACTAGATTATCTACACCAGTATGTTGGAATTCTCTATTTTGCTTTCATTTTGTCTTAAAAAAATGAAATAGCAACGCTCTATCAGTCACACAGAGGACATGCAGATTTAGCAGTATTGATATTATACTCTATCTGGTTGGAATTAAAGACACCCTGTACCCACACGTACACCAACAGCAGGTCACACATTAACAGTTGTAACTAAGCACTGTGACAAATTAGCCAGTTCTTCCCACATTAGTCCCTATTAAAACAAAAAAAAAAGGGGAAGGGAGCAAGATAAATTGTTACAAAATGGGCAATGTAATTTTGCCACAATTGCCAAGGGTTAAAGAGTGAAGCAATTGTAGCTAACAATAACTGCTTAAGATGTTTGCAAGTGTTTTAAGGTAGATGTATATAATCATTTTTAACCCTGGCCTTTTAGTATAAGGTCAATACTGCCAATTTCATCTGTGACAATAGCACTTGGAGTCATACCATTGCCTCCATTATTGATCTGATCCTCCTCAATCCTCCTTTTGACAATCCTAAAATGATTGAAATGTGCTCCACAATCCTTAATCCAAAGCATTCTTAATCCATCTCTTCAGATATGTCTACAGAAAGACACATGAAAAGCAAGATAAACATAAGAACTTCCCCAAGATAACCACAAACACCCCCAACATCCCAGTTCACACAAACCATAGCAGAATAGACATTTACACAGTATCACAGTCTGAAGAGCATGGAGTTAACTAAATTTAAACAATCCTGTCTATGACATCACTTAAAATACAATTTATCAGACATGAGGGGAATGTAGATGTTAGGAGCAAGGGGGATATTACACAAGAATGCAATTCAACACTTTAGCCCATTCTGAACAAAACAGCTTGAATTAAAAAATGAAAAGATTGTACTGAGTAAAGGAAAACTGTATACAACATGGGTTCTACAAAAAGTGTCACCAATCATCTTATGTACGAGAGCGAGATCTGCTATGACGGGGAGAATAGCGTGGTGATCCTCTGCTTCTCCTTGGGGAGTAACTGCGACTCCTGCTGTTGCTTCTGCTACGGCTTCTGCTACGACTACGGCTTCGAGATCGAGATCTTCCATAACTTGGACTTCTGGGCCCATCAACTTTAACCCGGATGTAGGCAGTTTCTCCCTATTGAATAGACAGAACTTTCGATTGAAAGATCTAAGCTTTCACCTGTCTTCAGGCATGCTGAATGAATACAATTAACTAAAACCGGAATCTGGCATTTTACTTGCTTTACTTGGACAACCCTTGCCTGAATCTTACCTTCAAATTCCACTGTTAAGACCACTGTATCCAATTCTGGTCAAAGAAAAAAATAAGTGTATAACCTACCTCATGAGATCTAAACTTAGTGTTATCCAGTTTTCGAACTGCATAGGTCATATCTTCTTTCCGTACAAACTCCACGACACCAGTGCCATCTCGGTAAACATCAGCATAACATACATCACCTGCTTCACGCATGTGATCCTTCAAATCCTGCCAGCTTCCACTTGGAGGCAGTCCTGAAAAAGTAATTTTCCAATGCCAATTAGCCTAAATTTTAAGTTAAAATAAAGTCTGATCGGGTTTAAGATCTTGGGTCAAAGGCAGGCAAAGATTCTGGCATCCAGAGTCCAAAATTAATTGCGAGGTAAGGATCTCCGTATTCTCGATACTACGACCTAATCTGCTAAGTCTCTTGCACGGTAATCCTTATTTACTAAATTCATTCAAGAGTCTCAAGAAATTTAAGACCAACCTAGCGCAAAAATCTGCATTTATCAAAGTGGTCAAGCAAGGAAAATTTTAAAGTGGTTTCTGTCCCTCCTTACGAACCCACATGTGCAGTACACTCACCAGAGACAACCACTCTGTTTTCAGATCGCCTGGATGGGGGGCCGTAGCGGCCTCGGGGGGCTCCACCACCTCCACCCCCGCCGCCGCCTCGGCCTGTACCACGGCCGCTTCGAGGAAACTCCACCCGCAGACGGTATCCATCGTAATCATAGCCATCGCGACCATACACCGCGTCTTCCGCGTCTCTGCGTGATCACAGAAAGCAAAGGGGTAAGGAAAAAGATCCCGCGAAGCAGCTAACTCAGTCGGGAACTAGCGGCCTCTGCACATGCGCGTCCAGGGTGCAAGAGCCCACATGCGCTGCATAATAGGGACGGCCCCTCCCCCACCTAGCAGCACGCCAGGCTCCCGACCACTCTATCAGTCCTCCGCGCCTCAGTTTCCCGCCCCGAGCCTACGAGTCGGCCCTGGGGACCTCCCTGCGTTCAAGCCAGAGAAACCACGCCAACTGGGCTCCTTACTCGACTCCAGTCTGGGCGATATCGTCTGGTCCCCCCAACCTGAGCCTTCCCTCCCCTTTCTCTATGTTAAGGCCTTAGAGCCTGCTCCTGCTGCTCCAACCTATTTCCTCAAGGCCGCAAGCCCCCAGGCCGCCTCACCGTGGGTCCTCGAACTCAACGAAGGCGAAAGGCGGTCCTCCGCGGCGATTCTTGAGATCGATGTCGCGGATAGCGCCGTATTTGTAAAACACGTCCTCAATGTCCTTGGTTCGGATGTCTGGCGGCAAGTTTCCCACGTAGATGCGGCAATCGTTGTTTCCTGCCGGGCCACGAATAACACCACCTCCCGACATGGCGGACACGAAAAGCGCGGACTCGAGAACAGGCCTTCCCACCAAGCCTAGCGCACAGCACAGCGAGCCCGCAGCGACACCACGTCTCCCGCGGCCCCTCCAAAATGGCGCCTTTATCAGCTCGGCGCACGGATACAGAGGGGAGGGAGGACGAAAAGCGGATGGAAGCAGCTATTCGATCTCAGGACGCACGCGCAAGGGCGTAACGGGTACTGCGCAAGAGCACGTTCACGCACGCGCGACGTCACCCTCCGCGCGAAGAGGAAAAAAGTCCCTGGTGTTTCCAATTTGCGGAGTGGCTTGCTAATGGAGTGACCAGTTGTTTGGCGAAAATTAAATACAGAGCCCTTGTTAAAGAAGTTATTAATCCCTGTCGCAACTTAAAAGGTAGTCAATTTCCCCAGGGCTGAGCTGCTTTTAAAGCAGTTCGGCGTATTTGAAAGGATCCGGTGAAACCTAGCCTACAGCTTTGTCCCACCATGCTCTGCGGCGTTAACGGCCTTTGGCGGGAAAGACTCCCAGGGGCGGGGCCAAAAGGGGGGGAGGTGCCGGGCGGTTGCTGCGGAAACGAGGACCTCCTTTGAGAGTGAGCCTAGCTCTGGGTTGCTTCTCAGATGATTCAATCGAGAGTCAAGGCGTGATTTTGTCTTTCCGCTGCTCTTTCGAACAAGTCGTGGGCTGCTTAGACAAATATCTAATTTAGGGGAACCCAGCTTAGATTCCTTATTAAGTATTCCACGCTGAGTACCGTTCCACCTTCTGTTCAGAACTTAACGTTGTGTATCTCAATTCAGTACTTTCGCCAGAGGCGATGATTCGTGCCCTGATCAGCCAGTAGTGAAACCTGCCAACCAGGAACCAAACCTTTGCTGCTCTCGCTAATAATCCCCTATAACTGGGCCTGGGAGAGGACAGAGGAGATGTCCACTAAAGGCTTGAAGAATGAAGTGTGCCTGTTGTTTAATCTCTTTCAAAGCGTTGTTTCGTGTGTGTTCGCAGAATTCTGAAATTCATTTACTTGGCCTCTCCGGTAATATAAATGAGCAAAATGTGTGTGTGTAACTGACTGGAGACCACAGTTGCTGCCCAGGATTGATCCTGCTTGCATTCTGGCCCAGAGAGATATGAGCTTTTAGTATTTTTCCTCAGATATCCTGAAATACGGATTTTTATATGCAATGGTAGGATTTAAAATATTAGTGATTAAAAAAACCTCACAATCATAAATGTGCTAAAACATATCTTTAATATTTTTCAATAATTCCCTGCCATCCCTCCCCCCAGGATGTGAGGCAATCGAAAGAGATGCCTTAAAAAAATACTAAAAATGGATGAAGAAAAAAAAAAACTAGATGAAATAATCAGGGGAATGGAAAATAAGAGGAGGAGTAAGATGAACTCATGGATAAGGTGAGTACTCAAAATACCTGCAGTAATAGCCTGTTGAATTACTAGAGTCAGACTGCAAATTTGACGCTGGTCTTCCCTGCAGGTAACACACCCTGCAGGTTACACAAGTGTACTCAAATTCAAAGTGTCTCTGAGGTTGAAAACATTATTTAGGATAGAACATTTTATCTTCGTTCTAAAAGTTGGCTGAATGTATTTTACAAATGCCTTTCCATGATTCCAACATACAAACTCAATTTGATCTGTGGAAGGTGTTGAGCTCTCTGTAATGGCTTACAATATTATGTGTATATGTGTATGTACTTTTTTTCTACAAAAAGGAGTTAAAATTTAAATTATATTTTTTAAGAGATTTGTAGATTCCCAAAGAGAAATGAACCTCTGAAAATTTTGAAGGGAACGACAGGTGTTTTAACTTGGACCATTCGTCAATGATACTTTGTGAAACTGAACTTTGAATGAAAAATAGAGTAATCTGGACCTCCCTGGTGGCACGGGGGTTTAAGTATCAGCACTATCAAGCTATCGCCGCTGCCTCATGGGCATGAGTTCAATCCCGGGCCAAGGAGCTAACCCATATGGCATAGCTTTCCTGCCTCGCCTGCTGCTCCCCCAGCAGTGTATCTCAGTAGATCACCTGTTCTGCTCCCTACTCTGTCTCTGGTGAATCCTCTCACACTCTGCACCTCTGGCCTACACCCCAGTTCTATGCATAAATAAAATAAATCTTTTTTAAAAAATAGAGTAATCTGATAATTTTTTAAATAAGAAGCTAATCAAAAAGGATATTATTCCAGCAAATTTATTCAGTTTTCAGTACTGTCTTATTCAATTTGTAGCAGAAGAAATGAGTTTTTTAAAAATCGCATGCATACCATATATTGATTTTTTTACTCAGTAGTTATTAACTGAGCACATATTTTTCTGTCCTAATTTTATCAGCTTAGAGTCATTCAGCCTCACTTAATGGTAAGTCAATGATAATTGAAGTATTTTAAGTATAGGTGCTTTTAATTTCAAGACATTTCCATTCCAGAAAAGGGAGAAAGCTGAATTTGCTTTGATTCATTCCTTTCTCTCTAATGTAATGCAGTTGTATCTGATTTTTTTCAGTTCAGAGGAATTCGATGTAGAATTTAATGTGGAATAAATAGAACATTCTTATTTCTCTGTTAGCCTTTTTTAATTGTATTTGAATGTAACCGAATTTTAAGTTCTGGAGTTCATGATGTAGTCAGGATATAGCAGGAAAGTCTGCTTGACAGTTTATCAGTGTCTCCCAGGATGACTTTAGCTTGGTGATTATTATGGTTAAGGGTATAATCTTAATCATGTCTGTATTCCAGAGTTTGGTCGATGTATTTTAGGCCACAAGAGTAAAAAATAAAAAAGCAAATAAACCAAACCATTTATTCATGGGGGGGGGGGAAATGGGTTAATTCAGTTTTGATAAAAATAATACTCACATTGTACATGCCAAGATACCTGTTTGGGGAGGTCTGGAAAGCAAATCAGACAGTTGCTTAGTAAATGAGGCATCAGAATTGAATGAGTTGAATCATTTTGAGATATTTTATTCAGATCCTGGTAAAACCTGATAAAGGAACCTTGTCCCATGAGAAAGTATACTTCTTCAAAGACAGGAAAATTCCTACCCCTTGGATTTTCTCTTTCTATTTCCTGAACAGTACTGAGTAAAGATTATACTTCACTTTCTGTATGCTAATCTTCACTCAAACTTTCTTTAAATGGTGTACTAGACAATTGATTAGGTTTCTACTGACTGATTTACAACCACTTCCAGTTTTGCCTCCTGAGATTACAGCCTCATCTTAATTAGGGATTTAGAGTGTTTATAAAGTCCTTAGTTACAGTCACAGGCAGTTTTATGGATTACTCCCACAACCAACCAATTTAAGTATGGATTTTACCAGCCTAATTCTCCGAAGCTGCATTGTTTTTAACAGTTGCTGTTTATGAAACATTACTTCCTCAAAAAGAAAGTTTTAAATTCTTTTGATTCAAGCCAGTAAGTATATACTAGTATCAGTACTCTATGTTACTCTGGAAACTTACTTGGGGAAAAAAAAGAAAAAGAAATTCAGTGTTAATTACTGTAAGGGTTGAAAGGACCAAATTCAGTTTTCCAGTGATTCCACTTAAAACTATACCCGTGGTGATGGTTACACCAGTGCATTCTGTAATGTATCAGTACTTTAAAAATCATTGAATTCTACACTTAAATTGTATAGTGTGCAAGGTGTAACATAACAAAACTTTTAAAAAGTTATGGAGGGATAAATATCTGCATAATCAGCAAAATCACTCTCTAGTACCATGTCCCTAAAGGCATTATTGGGGTGGAGGGTGTGCTAGAGTGATTGCACTAAAATATGGCCTCCCTAATCTGGAAATCCTATTTTCAGTACTCTTGTGTCAATCCTACTGTCTTCCCTGCAGGTATCTGTTATTTTTCATTAGGTAAAGGGACACTTAAAAAGGTTAGGGCGTTACCTCTAGGACTAATTTACATGCATAATTCTCTGTACCCTTGCTCTATTTGTTTTAGTGATAACTATTCTTTGAAAAAGAAGGAAATAGTGTAGATCTTCTAGTTTCATTTATACTTGTCTCATCTTTTTTTTTTTAAGATTTACATATTTATGCACACAAGAACTGGGGTGTAGGCTAGAGATGTGGGGTGGTGAGAGGATTCACCAGAGACAGAGCGGGGAGCAGCAGATCGACTGACGCACACTGCTGAGGGGAGCAGCTCGTGATGACGGAGAGGTCTGCCATGCCATGTGGGAATCCGCGCCCCCCCCTCCCCCCATTGAACTTGTGCTGCATCATCTGCAGACAGCTTCAGAGGCTGTACCACCAGGCAGGCCCTACTGTGTCATCTTTCTTAGTAAACTATATTGAAGTCAGATTTCTGCTGTAACTACTTTTATTGCCAGTAAATTCTCTGTTAAAATGAACATTACTGACTACTGATTGCTCTTCAAAAAAGGTGGGACATTGGATGACTGTGGGTGTAACGCCCGAGGGGCTGCTAAATGATGGGCTTTTCCCCCATGGACTGATCAGTGAAACACCTTGTTAATAAGATTGGAGCCATGGGTGGGAGTCGGGTGTGTATCATTTGACTCACTCTCCCTAAAGCCAAAATCCAATATTCAGTTTGACTCACCCTTTTCTGTCAATAAAAGGCCAGGATCTTGCTTCGAGCAGCCTCCTGCATTGTACAGCCTGCTCCACCACACCTGTGTATCAGTGTGGTGTTGCTCAATGAAACAGATGGCCAGAATGTGTTTCTTCAGAAATTTTTTTGATTAATTCTTCCCATCTCTATTATCCCATTATTGATACCAATAGGGTATGATTTTGCAAAAGGCAGCTCTTTAAATTATCTAGTACAATTGAGATATTTTTAGCATGTTTTCTTCCTATTAATATTCTAACTTCCTCTCTCCCTCTTCCTGTTTAGTTCTTTCTCTTCAAAATTAAAACTCCATATAGTACAAATGAAGTAAGTGGCTCTTTAAGGAATTATATAAAAATATGTCATATGCTTTATATGCTAAAAATGCTACATTTGGGGGCAATTTAATCTTATAGTGTGAGTCATCTGTCATATTACTACTACTAACAGTAGTATTAATGTCATGCATTACTACTGCTACCACTATTAGTAGTAGTGTTACTGGTATTACTAGTAGTATTACTACTATCACTACTATAGCAATACTATAGCAATACTATGGTAGTAGGGTTAGAAGTTAATATTGCTGCCAAGTATGTTAGAAATAATGTCAACAAAATTTTTGTATTTTAATTTTTGAGAGTATGACTATTATTTTCCTCTTTATTGTTTTAAAAAATATCCCAAATTAGCTGGAAAGTCCTAGAATTACTTTTCTAAATTTACTTGCAGAGTGGGTTTAGTTGCAACATAGATTATCTGTCCCCGTAAGCCTAAAATATTTATTATCTGGCTCTTTACAAAAAAAGTTTGCCAATTTCTGAATGAGAGGAAAAGAATAACCTGTTTTTGTAGTTTTTATTTCAACCTAATAAAAAAATTCCACTTTGTCACCTTCTCTACCTCTTGTAGATGTTTTGGCATGGTTAGTATATTGTTAATAATGGTAAACATAAGCAATCAAGTGTATGTTGCTAACAGATGCGTTAGCTACTCCACTTAGTGATGATGTGCTCAAGGTGGAAACAATTTCCCTGATCTGCCCAACCTGGAAGACCACATGTTGCTCTATTAAAACTGGTTGTATTTTGCTTTTTTTTTTTTTTTGTAGTCCAGGGGCTCAAAATTGCTCAGTGATTGCAAGAGTGCAGGTTTCTGTCCTTGCATTGAAGTAATATTAAATGCTAATAGTCTGTAATGGTTTCTATCTTAAGTAAGTAACTATTAACATCCACTCACTGGAATTTGAAGATAAAATTTCCAAAATTTGAGGTTGTATTTTACGATTCTGGAATCCCACATTTTCAGGCTGGTGCTAGAACCTCCACTCTGGCCCCTCGGGTCTACTAAACATGTGTACCTCTGTAGTCTGATCCAGACCCACACCCATGGGGGTCTTTCCTTGTCTGGCTGCAAGCCAGGAACCCAGTTTGGCTTATAAGCTGCCATTCCTTGCAAGTTAGTTTCTACTCTTTGTAGAATGCAGACCCTAGAGAACAAGAAAATTCTTCCCCTTGACTTGGAGTCTCCATTTCTTGTCTTGGGATCTATCTTTATATAAGTTGATCAAGAGTGAGAAGGTTTGTCTTCATAGTAATTTCCTTTATTTTCTGCAGGAATATAACCTCTCCCTCTGCCTCCAAGAGAACATTTTCATCAGGTCATGGTGGGTGAACATATATTTTCATTCACTTCATATATTTTCACCCACTTCAAAAAATACTCATATTTTCTGAAGTGTGTATTATTCACAATTAAGACCACATGTAGGGCATTCTTAGTACATAGTCAGACTTGAATCTTGCCAGTACATTTTTCTTTGTCTAGCTCCAGTTCCTCTAGGAAGTGATGAAAAAACAAGTCTGAATATCCTTTATGTGGTCTTCAGGGTCACTTTCTGATACTGTGCAAGCCACAGCCTAAACAAGAACATATACATCCCCACAAAAGATATTATCTACATATGTAGAGAAATAAGGAATATTTCTATATATTCCCAGTCTTCTGTACTAATTTGTAGCAGTATAGCATGTCTTCACCAAAAATAATAATTTACATGTCCAAGTAATATACTCAGCTTCTTACTTTAAAATATTTTCATTTAGGGAAAAAAACCAAAAACCTTTATCATTTTCGCAAGCTGAGTAAGTGGGTATTACTTCACATTTGTGTTCCTACACAACCCTGCTAGGTAGGCTTCCTAACAGGAGGGAAATGGTGTAAAGGCTTAGTCAGATCTTCCATTTCTGCAGATACAATAGCTGCTTATCACCTAAAAATGTGTGTTTCATAGTTTCAATTAAATTCAGGTTTTAAAAAAATTATTAAGTATTTCTTTAGTAATGTAAATAAGTACTTACTTGGGGGTGGTATAAAGGAAAAACTCACTAAGCATGATTTGCACCAGGCCAAGATACTAAGGTGGTTTCCAAAGTTTACACCACTATAAATCTATATAAAGATACCTATACCTATGTGACCAACTTCTGGTTGTAATAACAACATCAAAATCTCAGTGACTTAAAATAACGAAGATTTCCTTATTTATGTTACATACTGGCAGCCATAGGTTAGCAGAGGCACTTCTTACATATTTGGAGATCAGGAAATCTGGTGCATTGGAAAGATGGGCTTTGAACAAGATGGGTTTTGGTTTAAATTCCCTATAACCATTTATGAGCTAAGGCTCTTGTGTCTTCATATGTAAAAGGGGCATTACGATAGTGCTCCTAAGGTGAAAATTAAAAACATGGAAATCAGCTAGTAAGTGCCCTGCATCCAGAGGATGTCAATAATTAACAGTAGTTCTTATCAGGCTCTGAACACCTCTGCCCTTGGGTTTTCACCATTTGTGGTTCAGATGCTGGTCCACTTTCCTATTCTTTGAAGAAAGGACTAGAAGTGAAACTCAAGTTAGTCTGTCTTGTGACTAACTTGATATTGTGGATAGATAGCTTAGTGGAAAGAAAGTTGAATTTCTTGCCTAAATTAAGGGGTTTTTGTTTTTGTTTTGTGGAAGGTGAGAAGGCCTGTGCTGGAAAAACTGAGAAATTCTCTCCCTGTATCACATACAGAAACAAGTGTTTCTGGCCACACAGGCCATGGCCTCTGGTGCTACCCAGATATGTAATTGGAGGAAACGTGATGTAGCTCTTTTGTCTTTCTACATTTCTGAAGAATGTCTCCCTGTGGAAAAGCTGACAGGATGATAAAAACCTCCCGATTAATGGAATGCTTTTCTCTGTTGCTCAAAGCTTATTTATGTGGCTTTTAAACAACCAGCTAGTTGGAAAAACACCTCAGGTTCCCCATTGCTAATCTGTTTGCTGTGCTGAGCTGCAAGCAGCCTATGCTTGGAAAAGTACAGACATTGGAGTTAAGCAGATCTGAATTTGAATGTGACACCTCCACTTAATATTTATATTCTCCCGGATATCTAAATTAATGTACTTTTGCTATGCCAAGTCCTAAGTTGGACTTCAGGGGTGCAACGTTAAAGAAACAGGACACTTCTCAGAACAATTTGCCTTTGGTCTACCACAGTAGTTTACAAACTTTCCTATATAATTAATAAAACACTTTTAAGCACAAATCCTTCATATATGTACATTTTTATATTATGTATATGACTTCTACATAGTATGTTGTGCACATAATTAGACATTTGATTAAAAAATATATCACATACTACCTGGGTACATACAGTGGATTTTAGAGACTGCTGATCTAGTGGTAAACTTATCTTAACTTCACTTTCCCTATCACTAAAATTCTGGTGATAAAATCTTTCTCATAGTGTTATTGCTCATTCATTCACTTAAATTTCATTGAAGACTCTAGTATTCAATTTTGTCTCAGGGAGTAGAGATAAGTACTAACTGTTAATTGTATCTTAATGTCTGAGGGGAGACTTCTGTTTGAGAAATATTATTTACATTTATGGGATTTTTATTTTTGTTTTGTTTTTTTTCTTATTTTCACCTCTTATGTTTTATTGATATTCTTAAGTTTTAAAATCTAAGTTTTCTTAGATCTATACTGAACTTCAAAATCTTGATAATTATTAATCTAATCATATATTATATAGAGACAGGATCTATTATTTTTACTTGTCCTGTGACTAATGCTTAATCAATATTATGTTTAAAATGTTAAATCCCTAAACATTTACCATATAAGTAGTTCATCAAATTTTATTAAACATTTGCAGTAATTACACACTTCCTGTATCTGATTCTCTCAAACACTTCAAAATCCAAACAAATATACTGGTAAGGGTTCAAAGCAGGAAACAAAACCACACCAGGTGTTTTATAAGCAGAGAGAGGTTGTATACAGAGGTTAGGTACTTGCAAAATTGTTAGAAGAAATGGAAGCATGGACTCACAGCATACTCCGGGTATGACTCCCAGGACATAGCAGAATCAATCTGTCAAGAACATTGCTTCAGCCACAGTCAAGAGGCCAGAATCTGAACTTTTGAGGTTAAAAAAACCCCCACACACCCTAAGATGCCACTCTGGGGTTACCGAGCTGGGATTTGGAAGCTAGTAGCCACCACCATAATGGTCATCAGATTGCCCTGTCCAGCAGCTGCTGCTGCAATTGCTTCTCAACACCCAAGGAGCTGAGACTAGACACTGGCAAACCCAGATTTCACCAGCACTGCACACAGGAAAATGGACCTTGCCACACTTCTTTCTTCTGTTTTATTTAATCATTGTTGCTTTTGTTTTTATTGTGATTCTTCTAAGCGAAATGAAACCCCTTTGAGGAAAGGTGTCTAGACTTGTTTTTATTTTTCAGCCTATAGTACAGGCACACAGATATTGCTCAGTAAATATGCTTTGATGCTTAGGTATTCAATACGTTGATATTTGATTCTATTACCTGGATGCCTTGGTTTTCGTAACTTATCCTAATCATCCATCTCCTTCAGTTTAATTTCTAGTATGCCAGCCACAGGAAGTACTATTGGAATGAGAAGTAAGAACTGGATAACTTCTGTTCAGACTTCAATTGACAATTGGAATCAGAGGCATTCTTGGTAGATATTACAGTAGTTATTTTGCTGCTGATAGTAGATGTTTAGTTGTCTACAACTGACAGTTGTATGGTTTTTTGTATTAGGCACCAGTCCGTCTACTTGGTGTAACTTCATTTGCATCCAGAGCCTAAGCTGCATAGTGTGTTGGGATGGTACCCATGGAGCACTTGTGGCCATCATGCAAATCTAATATAAACAAAAATGCCTAATGTGATACTACTTACTAACTGAATAACCATAAACTTCTTTGAGAAAACAAAATTCTCTTCAACTTTTCAGATTAAAATTACAAATATTAATCAAAAACCTTTCTAAACAAAAGCATGATTCCAGAAGACTATTGGTTTTGGGATGACAGCATGCAGACCTATCTGTTCCATTCTCATCTCAAACAACAGAAATGCAAACTTAATTTTTAAAAAGATTTTATTTAGTTATGCATACAAGAACTGGGGTGTAGGCCAGAGTTGTGGGGGGCGGTGAGAGGATTCACCAGAGACAGAGCTGGTACTAGAACAGGCAGATCAACTGAAGTACACTGCTGAGGGGAGCAGCGGGCGAGGCAGGAGAGGTCTGCTGTGCTAAGTGGGAATCTCCCTGGCCGGGGATCAAACTTGTGCTGCAGTGGCTGCAGATAGCCTCACAGGCTGAGACCCAACCTGTTGCGTTGCCAGGAAGGCCCCAAATACAATTTTCAATGAAACCAGAAGACATCTGAGGCCTCAAGCCAATAAAATAGTAATAAGTGGAGAGAGGAATCATGGGTACCTTGGCAGACTCATAGAAGGGCAAACCTGGGCACCTAAAGAACAAGCAGAATTCCCTTATAAGCTAATGAGAGACTCAGAAACCAGGGTTCCAGGTACCTGGTGGTGGAAGCTAGCACAAGAAATAGAACTTCTAGAGAAGCTCAATTTGATCCAAAGCAAATGGACTGTGGCCAAATCTCTCTACAGTGAAGTCCTGCCCATATGAAAGGGGCTTTTAATAAAGCTTTTAGTGCCTTTTAAGTATGAATAACAGGGAAAGGACTGCTAAATGTTTAAGGGAAATGTCCAACAAGAGAGACTAAAGCAAAAAAAAAAAATAGGGAAAAAGGAGATTGGGAACATGTACATGTGTGTGTAAAATAATTAGGCAATAAGAAATGGGTCAGTATGCTCTTAAGCCCACTCATCAAGGTTAGTTCCAACAATGATGTCATATCAATAACACGCACTCTTGATATGATGTGATGAGAATGGTCTTCCCCCAAATTAATTACCCCAGTCTAATGTTGAGAAACACATCAGGCAGATTCTAGCTCAAGTAATTCTATAAAATATCTGACTGGTGATCCTCAAAACTGTCAATATCATAAAAACAAAAGAATCTGAGACGCTTTCACAACTAGAGCAATGTAAGGAAATGGGATCCTGGAACAGAAAAAGGACATTCAGAAAAAACAGGACATCTGAATATAGATTTGGCATTAATTAATAATAATGATTTATTGATTGTCACCCATTAATAAGATGTTAATAAAGGAAACAGTGTGAAGTATATAGGACTCTCTTCTATCTTCACAATAGTTCTGTAACTGTAAAACTTCTAAATTTTTTTTTAAGATTTATTTATGCATACAAGAACTGGGGTATAGACCAGAGGTGTGGGTGGGTAGGTGGGTGAGAGGATTCACCAAAGACAGAGCGGGGAGCAGAACAGGCAGATATACTGAAATACACTGCTGAGGGGATCATCGTGGGGAGATAGGAGAGGCCTGCTGCACCATGTGGGAAGCTCCCTGGCCAGGGATGGATCTTCTGCTGCAGTGGCTGCTGATGCTTCATAGGCTGAGACTTAACCCCTTGTGCCACCAGGGAGGCCCCAAAACTTCTAAAATTTAAACGTTTGTTTTAAAAAGCAAGGCATTTGGGGCCTCCCTAGTGGCACAACGGGTTAAGTCTCAGCCTATGAAGCTATCTGAGCTACTGCAGCATGAGTTCGATTCCCAGCCAGGGAGCTTCCCACATGGCACAGCAGACCTCTCCTGCCTTGCCCGCTGCTCCCCTCAGCAGTGTACTTCAGTCGATCTGCCTGTTCTGGTCCCCACTCTGTCTCTGGTGAATCTTCTCACCACCACCCCCACACCTCTGGCCTGCATACCAGTTCTTGTATGAATAAATAAATCTTTAACGAAATAATAAATAAAAAGCAAGGCAATTGTAGGGAAATGAAATAGGTTTACAAGAAATGAAGTAAAATCAGTGTGCTGTTGATTCTGCCTTAAACAATATTTACATAGCTATGGTAATTAAAATATGAAATATATGGTTCTAAGTAAAAGTTGTGATATGACAATTTTAGAAGTTGGGTAGGGGAATGTAGGAGAATTAAACACTCATCTACTATAATAGAAAAGCATTAGATATCATTTACAATTGAATCAAAAGAACAGTACTATAGAAATATGAAGATAATTATCAATTAGTAAAAGAATTAAAAGTGCTAACTACTGGAATTGATGGAGAACTATTTTTTGTTATGTTTTAAATCATTTTACATTTTAAAGAATATTTAAGAACATAATTTACATTTCAAAGCATGGAATGCTTCTATAAAAAATTTTAAATATCTAATGACATTAAACATTTCAAATTAAAATCGTAAATTGATATATTAAGTTGTCTGGTGTGTAGGTTTTTTAAATCATTACAAACATCCACTTCATTATCTACACCTTTATGGGATGGCAAAGTTTCTTATTTAAGTAGCGAACCAACTAGATTTATACTCAGGACCACAATGTTATCTTAGATTTCTACACAGAAACCTAAGTTTCTGTGTAGAAGTCTAAGACACTGTTTCCTAGTTATCACTTCCAAGGTGATCTACCCAAACTCCAGGTTTTCATGCCAGTTCTTCTTATAGTCCTGGAAATACCTCCTTTAGACACAGACAGGAGAGGCCCCTGCTATAGGTTCAATGCTTTGCAGGACCTAATATCACAAACACTTATTTTAAAGACATAGGGCCTGTCATCCCGGACTCTGTGCTCAGCACGGAACCAGCATGACTTATCCTAACATCCAGTCTCATGATGAATGCTTCTCCACAGCTCATGTACAGCATGTGCCACAGAATGGGGTGTACTGCTGCCTGTGCTGAAAACAGATGCTTCCTATTTGAATGGCAGAGGGGCTTAGGTAAGAGAAAAGACAAATTAACTTTCACTTCTTACCTCTCGGTATAAAGGCAATAGATTCTTGCATAATGAAGTATTTCCCAGTAGTGCCAAACATTAATTTTCTTGCTCCTCTTTATGTCCCTTTTGTGGCTCACACAAATAAGTGTGGTTATTTTCAAAAGTTGCACATAGTGACAAGAATAGCAATATTAACCATTCATATTACTCTTAAATTGCATGTATGTAGGTGAAGCATGATGCAGCTTCTATACATTGGTCACTAATGGACATCGGCTGATAGAAGTATGAATAGTCTTGTTTTTATAAAATATTAATGATTTATGCAATTTGCAGCGACATGGATGGAATTAGAGGGGATCATACTCAGTGAAATAAGCCAGAAAGAAAGAGAAAAATATCGAATGGTTTCACTTATAACAGGACTATAGGGAGGCCAGGTGGGAGAGAGACAATCAGTGGGGGGGGGGGGGGGGGGGGGGGGGGGGGGGGGGGGGGGGGGGGGGGGGGGGGGG